>JASVEL010005062.1:0-14752 GCA_032618575.1 Nicotiana noctiflora
ACTTATTTTCTCTTGTTTGGTTGGTAAGTGGAAAACATTTTCCGGAAAATATTTTCTATGTTTGGTTAGAGAGTAAAAAATAATTTTTTTTAGAAAAATATTTTTTTGCAACTCTCCTACCCCTCCCCCTCCCACCTCCCCCACCCCTCCCCTTCCCGAAATCTCTAAAAATTGACACAATCTAAAGGAACTAATGTGATGCTTTACTTTTTAACGCAAAAATCGCGTATTTTCGAATCGGTAAATTTATAATTTCTAAACTTGTAAACTTCCGAACTCATAATTTTGGAACTTGTAAAATATTGAGCCTTTAAATGATAAATAATAAAATTAAAAATTAAAAAATATATTTTAATGGGGGGGGGGCTGGGGCTGGGGCGGGGGGCAGTAAATCGAAAAAAAAAATTTAAATTACAAAAAAAAAGTAATTTTTTTTGTGCGGGGGGGGGGGGGGGGGGGGGGGGGTAGGGGGTGGGTGGTGCAGAAAAATAAGAAAACAGAAATTTTAAATTATAGAAAAAAAATTAAGGTAAATTTTTTTTTTTTTGCGGGGTGGGGTGGAGGGGTAGTAGGGTGGATGGTAATGGAAAAACTGAATTTTTTTTAAAAAAAACTGTTTTTTGGAGAGGGGGTGGGGTGGGTTGGTTAGGGTGAGAATTGTTGAGAAGGAGCTTTGGAAAATGTTTTCCTTCTTTTGATAAGGAAAACATTTTCCTCCAATTGGAGGAAAATGAATTGATAAGGAAAATGTTTTCCAAAACATTTAAGCCAACCAAACATGAGAAAATTGGAAAACATTTTCCATAAAATGTTTTCCTTTCATACCAAACACACCCATAATGTGAAATTTTCAGTAGAGCTTATCAATTAATTTATTAACTCCAATGAAAGATATGGAAAATAACCAAGGATGCGTGCACTGAATTACACTACTGGAAAATAGACTTATGGCAACGGTTGGTAAACCGTTGCAATTGATAGCAAAACCGTTGCCATAGAGGTATTGGCACGGTTCAGCAACCGTGACATCTGCTCGCGTGCCAATAGACCTACAGCAACGGTTTTGGCAACGGTTGACAACACCGTTGCCATAGATCAAGCTATCGCAACGGTTTTCCCTCTGTCTGAAGCAACGAATATTCATTTCAACAGCAACGGTTATAAACCGTTGCCGTATACTTTATGCAACGGTTGTAAACCGTTACCATATTATTTACTACAATGGTTGGAAACTGTTACAATATAGTCTATTGCAACGGTTATGTATGCTATTGTAACGGTTATTTACAGCTATTGCAACGGTTATTTAATGCTATCGTAACGGTTTTATTTCTATTGCATCAGTTTGTCACACTTTATGGAACGGTCTGCAACACCTATCGGAACGGTTCAGAATATCTATGGCAACGATATTTGTGCTTATTGCAACGGTTCTACTAGGCTATTTTAAACATTTTATTGACATTACCACCTAAAAATATTTGTAATTATAACCTGGATATTATATAAATAAAATAATAAAATACTACATATTCTTTCTTATCCAATAAGTTAAGAATAACGATAATAGCAAAATATTTTTAACTAAATTACATAAGTTTTACAGCTTCAAAAGTTAAAGTTTGAAATGCTATAACAAAAGACTTAAAGAATATTGACAACAACTCAAAGTTATGTAAGGCCTATATCTTCCCTATCTCCATCTTTCATTTCTTCAGTTGCTCCACCTTCTCCATCTTCCCTTTCTTTGGTTACTCCACCTACAAAAGAATAAATAAAGTTATTAAATAAGAATGGGTATAGTAGAATTTTCTCTACTTGTAACTTTGTAAGTAGAGAATAGGTTGGTTGCATCCTCCCTTTCATTCTTCTAATCGTATAACTTTTAATCATTCTAGTCTTAGCTTTTACAAACCAATTCCAAATATAAGGAAAGAGCAAACGACGAAAAATTGGGAGATAGGGGGTAAATGAAAAATCCTACTGCCAAGGCCAATGTTGTATTTTGGGAAGTCAATCCCAATATGTTTGTATAGAGAAAGGAAACACCATACCATGATCAATGTAAAATGAAGTAGCTCGGCCCGTTGATCCTGCACGACCAGTTCTTCCAATCCGGCGTGCATAATATTCCATGATCTAAATTAACATAGGAACAGATATATCAACGTTTCACATAGGAACACTCTTGTCAGCAATAAACTATCATCCTATTGGCTATCCCGAACCAGGTTTTATCACATTTAGAAGTTGGATTTTTCAAGCCCATGTAGCTTAGCCAACAGACAATTAACTTTTTCCATACGTAACAAACCCATCTCACACGGTACATTAATGTGACACTAGAGCTTACCATGATCACATGGCAGGTAGAAGGTCATTTTGACTATTAACATTTGTAAGATCACTATTGTTACCTTGCCGGTAACACAAAGAATAAAGATTGGATAAGAAACCCGAAGGTCATCACACCTAAAAATTACCAGAAGAAAGAAGAAGACCAACAATGGTGGTCGACCAGAAGAAGAAGAAACATACCTGGTCGCTAGGCAGAGGCAGACAATGGAAGAAGAAGAAGAGGCAGAATCTGGTCGCTACATGCTCGCCTTGCCTCGCTACACGCCTTTAGCGCTGTAGCGAGCGCTATTTATAACACTGCATGAACAGACATTGTAAAAGAAATCTAACATAACCAAAACTGAAATTCGAATTTCTAGCATTTCTGATATATATTTGGTCTTTGGCACAACTGCAAAATGAACAATATTTCTATTCCCGAAAGACCCTTCATATATTTCAGAAAAATTATCCAACAAAGGATAGACCAAACAGTGAATCGCTTATAGTTGCATTTTGAAGACTCAAGCACCACGGAGTTGCTGGTAAATAGGCAAAATAAAGGACAGCATGGAGGATTGCCCTCATGTAATATATGTAGAACTTAGTGAATGGAAGATCCCTTGAGATCTCAATAAGAATCATATTACTATTTTGCCTCTTGTTTATTTTATGAATAAATGCCCTTGGACAAAATAGTTTTACTTCCTCATTTAACTAAAGCAAATGAATAAATATTGTTGAATCATTTTCTTTCAACTGTATTAGTTGATTTTCTAATGTTTACCTCTTTATTGTAGTCAATCAAATAACTAAGATAAGCATATTATATTTTCTATCATCATCTCAGTTAATGAATCGCAAAACGTAATACTTTTAGCTTTTCTTTTTTCTTCAAAAATTACATACAGAATCAGCCAATGTCTGGTTGTAGACTGAAATCATTTTAGTTTAAGGGAAAAAGGGTATTTTATCTTTAAAGAAACATACAAAAATTAAGTAGCTCCACTGCAAACGAAGAGCCATAGCTGGTACAAACAAATGACCCTTTTCTTAAATTGATATGAATTACTATTAAGACATAACAACCAGAAGGAAAACAATAGGAAACAGGGCCTAACCTTTCAAGTAGTAGAACATTGTGACTAAAATAATAATAAGGGCATTAAAGAGGACAACAGTTATCCAAGGCATTGCAGCCACTAAATGACGAATCATCAAAAGCCATATCACTGATAGAAACACTGGCAAAATCCCTCCACAAACAATCAACACTCCCCATGACTTGCCAACATCAGCTACATATCTCTGCAAATGAGACTCAAATGTGAAATTTGAATAATAGAATGTCTTACCATAAAGAATACGAGTGAGACACCAAATTTGATATAATATGTGTTACTTGAACATTTCAGGGTTCCGCTCTTTTAGTCATCGTTTGACTATTGACTACACAGGTCAAATGAAACATGTTTGTTGTTTATGAAAATGAGTTACACTTTACTGATTGAAAAAAGAGATCCTCAGTTTTTGTGGATATGAAAAGGAACACATTTTTTACATGCACTTATGTATCGTGATGCAGTTCCAAGTGAAAATGTCATCTACATCCAATGAAACGGGCAATCTACATCTCTTTGGTGTCTTATTTTTAATACAAATTTCAAAAGAATATTTTAGCTGGGTACTTTACAAGAAAAACAAGAGAATAGTAAGTCACTCAACCATTAAGACAAACGATCGAGAGTTAATTAAGCCATGGATGGATTTATCAACTGCAATGTCCTCACAAGCAAGAATGACCACCAAATTGTTACGGATGAAGCTTAGCCTAGGATTCCAGCAGTAAGACACAATTCAATAGATAAAGTATAGCATTTAAACTAGGGAATTTAAATTATATGGTTTCAGATATGAAGAGACAGGGACTTTGCATTTGCCAAAGGTTTGCCTAAGGCAAAACATAAGCATCGAAACCTCCCCTGCAAATTAGGAAAACACCCAAAAGACGAGTGTGTAAATTACTTTGAATAACGAGATTTTCCAAATTGTAATGGAGGAGTCCTCTCTACCTAACTTTTGCTCTAGCAACTATTAAGTTGATAGTAGGCATTTTTTTGTATAAGGATGAACTATTCATCCTACATGTAACCAGTAAGAGGTTTGGACAAAGAACCAATCTCTTGCTTTTGCTAAATGAATTGAACGTGCTTAGTAGAACACTAGTTTAATAGCACTCCTTGAAGCTCCTTGGAAAGCAGTGTGCCAACTACCACCTATTGTTTCGCGAACTCATAGTAAACCATGCAGCTCAGTTTGGCATAAGCCTCTCTCACTTCTTAATATAGTGAGATTCAATTTATGAACAATCATAACATATTAGGTACTGATCCAGAAAGAAAAATGCATGGTGAAAGGGAGAACAAAAACACAGAAAAACTTACATGAGCATGCTTCCTAACAAAAGTTGCTTCATAGGACTTATGCACTGCCTGGACAAATATAGCCAGCATAAGCACTGCATTCGACCTTGCAAATCCAGAGAAAGCAAGCCAAAGGATGGCAAAGTTATTTGAACCTATCATGAGGAAATACAATCCTCCAATGGAACACATACATACTGTCAATATATCTGTTAACACAAAGCACAAAACATACTCATATGCAAGTCCTTGTAATATGATCTCAACGCAAGGCAAAGCAAGGAAGAAAAAATTACATTGATGAGCAAAATATGGAACCAGGATTACGACATATCATGATAAATATGTAAGTATCACTTCTGTAGTATGTGTGAACTGAGTGAAGAATGAATCTCCAAAAGATGACTCTTGGTATCATAAGACAAATACTAATCCGTCCAAAGAAATGGGAATTGGGTCTTGTAATCCTCCAAAAAGAAACAATAAGGATTCATAAAGTTTTTTATTTGAAAGGTATGTAACATACCAAGTATTTAACACTTACATTTCCAAATGCTTTTGGTTTACAATTTAAAGTAACTTAAGTTCAAAAACTAACTGAACTCAACATAGATCATTTATATGTAGTTTTGTAGTACTAAACCTCATGATTATTCTCAATCCGCCAACCATCTATTCCCATTCATAAATTAGTTGAGTTGTTGTGGCATTGAATGTATATGTACATCAGAAAAAGCCAAAAAGAAGAATGTTTTCATAAAGAAGTAGTACTTACTGAAAATAAATAAGCAAGGCTGCAAGTTTCTTAGACATGCTTAAATCCCTGAAAATGTAAACAAGTTCCCTGCATTAAAAACTAAAACAAAAATGTTAATGAATATATACAGACTAACATATTGATTTTGTGCACTGAAAGAAGGTAGGAATAATTGATTGCACAGTAGCTTGATAAACCTGCAAAATATTGCTCAAGGCATGACCATGATAATAAACTGGAAACCAAAACATATGCTTTACATATGAAAGAACTGAAGTATGAGATAGTAGAGGAAAGCGATTATAATAAGCAAATAATCATGCTAATAATTTTTTTTTACAATCCGCGCATCGCGCGGGTAAGCTTGAACTGTTGTATGCCCTTGACATAAAAGAACATTGTAGTGCAGTCTTCAAAGACTCCTTTAGATCACAAGTTCAAATCCTACTGTGACACTCTAGTATTATCTTGAATTTCTAGGAAAATTATACTAAAGAACACTAGAATGAACATTTCCATGTTTTCCCTGCATCCAAACTGAAAAGAAACTGAAAATTTTAGAAATCTTGAAATCCAGCAACACATAAGAAGAACACATGGATCTGATTCTCAAACCCATAAATCTTAAGACCAGAATACCAAGAAAAGCTTAAACTAATGGTCAAGCTGATTTTTCACCCTTAAGAGCCAAAAACTTAGAAAACATAACAATAGAAAAAAGCCGCCAAGCACTAGCAAAACAAACAGGCTCCATAACAAACATAGGAAAATTTCACAAAAAATCCCTAATTCAATTGAAAAACCCATAAGAAAACACAAAAATAAAACCAGGTTTCTTGATTAAGAACCAGAAAGTGCAATGAGCGCAAAAAAAACTTATACCTTAGTATTTGGGTCTTCAAAATATTTCTCTGATCTTCGTTTGTAACCTTTGCACAACAAGTTGACCTAAGGCCTTCAAAGAATACAAACCCTTTGCACAAGATCTTAGTTTCTCAGATTCATTCTGCACTTAATCATACTAAACCTCAGAAAACTGTAAAATTAAAAGAGAATTGAGGGTTTTTCAGGGCATCGGAGAGAGGGAAGGGGGTATCGGAGTTTTTAAAGAGAGAGATGGAGGAATCGACGATTTTGAAGAGGAGGGAGAAGATTCTTGCAGTAGAAGAAGGTTTTCAGTGAAGAAGAAGGCTATGGCATTTGGGAATATTGCGGCGTTGGTATACAAAGAACTATAACACATATGTTTTGTTATTTAATATTTAGGTTATTAAAATCATTAAAAACTAAATAAATAGGGAATAGTTTGGCGGGTTAACAAAATTTCAGGGCTGAATAAAGAGGGAAAAAACTAACCGTTCCAATAGCTATTTTTACTAAAGATGCGTTCCAGTAGATTGTTTTATTAGGACAATTTATACGACCGTTGCTTTAGATAAAACTATGGCAACGGTTATTTTACTATTGCAACGGTTGTATAGTTAAACTGTGCTAGTATCAGTTAGATGCTACTGTAACGGTTGTAACCGTTACCATACATGATCTATGGCGACGGTTCTTGAACCGTTACAAAAATTACTGTTCCCATAGATCCATTTTCTGGTAGTGTTACTATCTAGAAGCAACGCACAACACATGCGCGATTCATTGCTTATTTATAACGTAACTTATTAAATACTAACATACCTTTTTGGTGCTACCAAGATAAATTCATATCTTCTTCTTATCTTGGAATAACAAATTATACAATCAAAAATGCTGCAAAACTAGTTTTCAGAGAAAGTCATCATGCAGGGTTGATAACATAACGTGGGGGGGTTGAATTTCCAATATATAGTTATAAGGGTGTCATGTTTTGACGCCCATGTGAATCTGCAATAAAAGTCTGTAGGTAACGACTATTCATGTCCATAGTGTATGTAATGTTTGCTATTGGTGTAAAATGTGTATATAACTCAAATATTTATTGGATACACCGTCCGTATAATGAAATTTTTACAATATCAGATCATCTAAAAAAATATTAATAGGTAAGCATTCAAAAGCTAGCTCACGAGATTAGAATTGTCAAAATACGTAGCTCATGATATGAGGATTGCCCTAGATAATATAAAGAGACGATAAACACTCATCCACCAATGTGGGACTCAATACCCAAACTGAAATGCACGTGGACAACATAATGGGGGCCTAACATCAGTAGAAAATAAATGGGAATAAGCCTGACTCTTGATACCATATTAAATAGATCTTAGGTCTAACTCGACCCCAAAAGCTAGCTCATGAGATGTGGGATTGCCCAAGACGATATAAAGAGACCATGAAATCCTCATCCCACCAACACGGGACTCAACAATAGATTACCTACTATAACAGGTAAATATGATCAAATTACTTACACTAAAGATATATGTAACTTAAACTCTTACAGGAAATTGTTTTACCACTTCATTGATGGGACTAACCCTTATTTTTTGGGAGATCAATCGATCATCTATCACTTCAATTCAATTAATTAAAACGTCCTTAGGTGAGTTTTTTATATGCAACAACTAGAGGTGGAGTCATAATTGTGTAAAGGAGCTTACCAATTGTACGGCTGTCACTTAGTTGTCATTAAGTCTTAACTTTAGTTAAGTTAATTAACTAGTATAGTTGGTCTATTAGTAACTAGTATAGTTAGTCTATTAGTAGTAGCTTAGCATATAATGTACAGTAATTTTGGACATTAGACGGTTAGCACTATAATAACAAAAATGCCCTTCTGCAATTTTCTCTCACTACGCTTCTTCATTGCATTTCTCTTCTTCTTCCAATTCTCCAGATCTACGAGAATTAACATGGTATCAGAGCATTAATCGTGTGAATCTAGGGGTTTTCATTATCAATTCAGCTGAAAATCAAGAGATCAACTGAAAATTCGTTTGCAAATTTGTCCCATAATTTTTCAATGGCAGGAGATATAGTCGAAGAACGAGATATTGAAGAACACTCGACCATGTAAGAATCGATTGTCATTGATCAGAATCATCCTTTATACTTACATCCTTCTGATGGACCGAACTCGTTATCATTGGGATTTCAGCTGATCAGAGTGGAAAACTACATAATTTGGAGCCAAGATATGGAAGTTTCATTGCTAACATGAAACAAACTGGGTTTTATGGATGGTTCAATCGCCAGAGATACCTTTGGCACTAGGTTCAACCATTTGTGGGATCGTTGCAATGTGATTGTCAAATCGTGGCTGATGTATAATGTAAGTTGTGATTTACTAAGTGGCGTTCTGTTTCGCTCAAGTGCTCGAGCAATCTGGGAAGATCTTCGTGAGAGGTTTGATAAGGTGAATTCCCCACGAATGTATCATATTCATAAAGAAATTTTTACCCTAACTCAGGGAACGTCATCAGTATCGGTATATTATTCAAAGCTAAAGGATTTATGGGATGAATATGACTCAATTATTCCATCTCCTCCTTGTGACTATGAAAAACCAAAAAAATATCTTGCACATCTGCGGTATCAATGTCTTTGGCAGTTTTTGATGGGCTTGAATGATGGTTATAGTCAAGCTCGAAGCCAAAAATTGATGAAGAATAAGGCACCTTCTGTGAATCAGACCTATACCATAATTTTGCAAGATAAAAGCCAGAAAATCGTTGTTGGTAGTCAGACTATTCCTATTGAGTCTATTGAACCAACAACCTTGTTCACTTCAAGGAATAACATTCAAAAGCAGCGAAGAAATTATAATGCCGAATATGATTTTTGTTACATGAAGGCTACACTAGAGAAGGTTTCTACAAACTTATGAAATGTGACTATTGTAACATGAAAGGCCATCTCAACGAGAATTGCTATAAGATTGTAGGTTATCCGGCTGATTTTATATCAAAAAAGAAAGGGGCTTTTGTTAGTAGTCATTTGGCTAAGATAGAAGTACAGTCAATGCAACAACCAACAATACTACAACCTCTTATATTTACACTTGATCAGTATAATTAGATTTTGCAAATGCTAAATAACAACATGTCATCCTTCTCATAATCTAGTGCTCACATGGCAGTTACATATTTTCCTAGCGCACATATGGCACGTACTTCCTGTTCTATTCCCACAAAGGAACCTAGTTGGATAGTGGATACTAGTGTTACTAATCACATAATTAGCAATAACCAGTTGTTGTTAAATGGTATTGAAATAGGAAGTTCAGGATAGGTTCAAATGCCAAAGGGAGAGACTGCTAAAATTACCCATGTTGGGGATTGTGAGATGCTTGGAGGTGAACTACTCAACGATGTATTATATGTGCCCAATTTTAAATTAAACTTTTGTCAGTTTCAAAAATGACAAAAGGATTAGAATTGTCTTAACATTTTATCCAGACTTCTTTGCATTACAAGAGCTCTTCAATGAGAGGCTGAAAGCGAATGGTAGAGACCATGATGGGCTATATGTATTGAAGACAAGGTCAATGAATGATTTTCATACTCATAGCAAAATTTATGGTAGTACAAAATGTTACAGACTCAGAGACTTGGCATAAGCGACTAGGACATGTTCCTATGGGTGTTATAAGGAAAAAACGTTTTCCAAAACAAACTTAAATTCACTTTGAACAATTGTGATGTGTGTCCACTAGCTAGACAAACTATGATTGGTTTTCCTACACATACTAGCAGATGTACTGAACTTTTTCAATTGCTACATATGGATGTAAGGGGTCCTTATAACATTGCTACTTATGATTCTATGTAGTAATTTCTTACTGTTGTAGGTAATTGCTCTAGGTGGACTTGAACTTTTATGATGAGAGTTAAATCAAATGTTTTGTTTGTTGAAATAGTTCATTGTCATGGTCCTGAATCAGTTTGTGAAGTATATCAAAGTAGTTAGGTCTAACAATGGTGTAGAGCTTATTAACTCTAGTTGTGGAGATCTGTTCAACACATATGGGATTATATACCAAAGGTCATGTCCATAAACACCCCAATAAAATGGAGTGGTCGAGCAAAAGCACAGACATATCCTTGAGATAGCTAGGGCCATCTTCCAAGGAGGCCTGCCCTCGAGATTTTGGGGTTGTTGTATTGAAGCAGCAATGTATATTATCAACAGAGTTCCCTTGTCTGTCTTAAACAACAAATCTGCTTTTGAGGTTTTATATAATCGTACACCATCTCTATCACAACTAAAAGTGATAGGATGCTTAGGTTATGCCTCCACTCTACACAAGCGGGATAAATTCAGTCCCAGACCATTAAGTTAGTCCTACTTGGCTATGGTGTTTTTCAAAAGGGCTATAAACTATATGATTTTGAGACACACAAGGTATTCCTTAGTAAAGATGTTGCCTTCAATAAGTCCAGTTTCCCATTCAAGACTACACAAGACAATATTGAGATGTCCTTCCCTGAGGCAGTTGATGTTTTTCCATTATCTACAACTAATCCCACCATTCATGTTTATCCAGATCTAGTTGCTCCAAATTCACATGATGAGACTAGTCAGTTGT
This sequence comes from Nicotiana noctiflora, assembly GCA_032618575.1. Classification (NCBI taxonomy): domain Eukaryota; kingdom Viridiplantae; phylum Streptophyta; class Magnoliopsida; order Solanales; family Solanaceae; genus Nicotiana; species Nicotiana noctiflora. Next base: position 11,033 of record JASVEL010005062.1, read on the forward strand.
CCACAGAAGCCAAAGACTCTATTATTGAGGTAACACTTCCTATTTACCATTTTTCTTCATAAGAGGTTGCACCAGCACCACCTACAAAACATTGCAAATCTACTTGAACTTCCAAACCTCCCATATGGATGAAAGATTTTGTTATTTCTATCAAGTCTCACGCTCCCCAGTCTTGCTCTCATCCTATCTTTAATGTCATTTCTTATGATTCACTTTCCTCTACTTACCAAAGTTTTCTCACCAGATATTTAGTAGAAGTTGAACCCACGACTTATGCTGAAGCAGCTAAGGATCCCCGCGGGGTTGAGGCTATGCAACTTGAAATCAAGGCTTTAGAGGATAATAATACCTGGAAAGTGGTTCCTTTACCTGAAGGCAAAACGGCCATCGGGTGCAAGTGGGTATATAAAATCAAATACAAGGCTACTAGGGAAATTGAAAGGTTCAAGGCTCGATTGGTCGCTAAGGCTACAGCAGGGTCTTGATTAACAAGAGACATTCCCACTTGTTGTTGAAATGGTGACTGTACAAGCTGTTATTTCTTTAGCTGCTGTCAAGCATTGGACTATCCATCAGATGGATGTCGATAATGCTTTCTTGCTAGGGGATCTTCATGAGGAGGTATATATGAGCTTGCCATAAGGATTCAAGTCCTCTGTTGTGAAGTAAACTGCATGACGACTTCTTAAATCCTTATATGGCCTTAAACATGCTTCACGACAATGGAATTTGAAGCTTATTGCCTTGAACTCTTTTGGGTTCATTCAAAGCCATTTAGATTATTTTCTTTTATACCAGGAGTTCGCGTGGGAAGACCATTGTGATTTTAGTCTATGTCGATAATCTCCTCATCACAAGTGATGATTTGAATTTGATTACAGAGACCAAAGACAAGCTGCAGTAGAGTTTCAAAATTAAATATCTAGGGGAACTCAAGTACTTTCTTGGCATTGAATTTGCTCGGAGTAAAGAGGGTATCCTTATGTACTAAAGAAAATATGCCTTAGAGCTCATCTACTATATGGGACTAGCTGGAGCTAGATGTGTGTGATCCGTTAGAAGTTATTCACAAACTCACATCGTCTGAATTTGATAAACATGTTAGGTGATAATTCTAATTCTTTGTTAGGAGATCATAGTGTATATCAATGCTTGTTGGCAGGCTTTTGTACCTCATCATTACTAGGCCAAACGTTGCCTACGCTATACAAAATCGTAACCAATTTATGCATTCTCCAAAGGTTTCGCATATGGAGGATGTTGTTCATTTGGTTTGCTATATCAAATCTTCCCCTAGCATGAGTATTCTTATGTATTCCGTTGCCTTGAATACCTTGACTTCTTTTTGCGATGATGATTGGGCTTCTGCCCTATTATGCAACGATCTGTCACGGGATATATGATTAAATTTGGTGCATTTCCCATTTCTTGGAAATCCAAGAAGCAAACTACGATCTCTAGAAGCTTTGCTGAGGCAGAGTATTGAAGTCTTGCTGCCACTGTTGTTGAGCTTGTGTGTCTTGCAGGCCTTTTTCGTGAATTAGCTAAGGAATTTCGCTGCCTATTTCTCTCTATTGTGATAGTTCGCCTGCTATTCAGATTTTCGCCAATCCTGTATTTTATGAGCAGGTGCATCGACATTGATTGTCATTTCATCCGTGAGAAGGTGCTTCAAGGCCTAACAAGTTCAAGTTCAGTATCTCCCGTACTCTAAGCAACATGCTAAAATTATGACCAAGTCCCTCACTATTATTCAAAATCGTTATATTTTGTCCAAGCTAGGGATGAAGAAGATCTTCATCACCCCTAGCTGAGGGGGGGGTGTAAAGGAGCTTAGCAATTGTACAGATGTCATTTAATTGTCATTAAGTGTTAACTCTAGTTAAGTTAATTAACTAGTATAGTTGGTCTATTTGTAGTAGCTTAGAAGATAATGTACATTAATTTTGGACATTATGTGGTTAGCGCAGTAATAACAGAAATGTTGTTCTGCAATTTTTTCTCACTACGCTTCATCATTGCATTCTCTTCTTCTTCTTCAAATTCTCCAGATCTGCGAGAATTAACAAATTGAACTTATAATTCTGAATTTTAAGACTAGTTTATGAATTCAATTTTATACATATTTAGTGAAGTTGCAAATATGTATACGAAGTTTGAACAAAAACTATTGAATTCAGTTGAATCCTTAGGCAACCTTCTAGCTAGCTCGACCCTTGTCATAAATTGGTGTGTGACATTGTACATGCATGCAAGTTTTCTTTATATATTTTTAATTATGAAACTACAACAATAATAACATACCCAGTATTATCTTACACTGTGAGGTTTGGGGAGGGTTGTGTGTATATAGACCTTACCCCTACTTTGTGAAGATAGAGAGTTTGTTTCTACTTTGTGAAGATATAGAGGTTGTTTCCAATAAACCTTTGGTTAAAGAAATGTAATGTACCTTAATTATGAAATCTACCTTAATTATAACTGTATAAGACTACTCAATTAGCTAGCTAGAATATAGATTATGCAAAGGAAATATTAATTCACCTTGTATTACTAAGCCTGGTCACAACACCAATTAAACTTTCTTTTCTTCTAGGAGGAAAAAAATAGCCTGATGTTGCTCCCTCAGATTTTGAAGAATATTTCTTTTCCATACATGTACAAAATTAGAACCATAATCTTAACTGTTGAATCAAAATCTTTGTCTGTGAGTAAGAAGGACCTTGTGCTTGAGCATATTAATTCCAAAAATAAGACAACTTCAAACTTCAAACGTTGTATCTGTCACGACTAGGATTCCCCACCATCGGGAGTCGTGATGGCGCCTACTAATGGAGCTAAGCCAGCCAAACTCTAACATTATCTGATAAATCTCAACAATATAATAAAAGAAAATCAAATAAACGAGTGCGAAACACTTTAAACTTAATAAAATGAAGCCAAAAATTTGCGAAAGTTTGAAACATGTCTCTACCTAGAACCTGGTGTCACTGCTCACGAACTTCTAAGAATAATAAATACAAACGTCTGAAAGAAAGTATAATAGTCTGTCTCAATACAAAAGCTAACAAACTGAATAAAAATAGAAGTGAATCCGGGCCCGCGAACGTCTGCGAGGCTACCTCAAGAGTCCCTGGGCTGAATGCGTGCTCCCGATCTAATACTGTTGCGGTCCGAAAGCTACGTCCTGACCTGTGCAAAAGAAATGCACAGATTGTAGCATCAGCACAATCAACCCTATGTGCTGGTAAGTGCCTGGCCTAACCTTGGCGAGGTAGTGACGAGGCTAGACAGGACCTACCACAAATAACATGTACAGATATACGATAACAGGAAATATACCAATTTAAGCAGTAAAAGTGGGGGGGGGGACATGTTGTGGGGTACTACAATCTAAATACAGAAATCAACGGTAAAGAAGTGAAACTAAACAATAATAATTGATAAGGAAAAACACAGAAAGTCTCTATATATGAACACAATACATCCAGTCTATACTCCATTGCGGTGCGCAACCCGATCCTCATTTCTCAACATATTACATGGTAGGCGTACCACTCGATCCCATTTTACAATATATAAGTGGTCGGCGTGCCACACGATCCCTTTTCATAATATATATATATATATATATATATATATATATATATATATATATATATATATATGTATGTATATGTATATATGTATGTATGTATATGTATATATGTGTATGTGTGT
>JASVEL010005063.1:0-26047 GCA_032618575.1 Nicotiana noctiflora
CAAATCTTCTTCTAAGGGAAAAGAACTCGCTGAACCCCTTCAGGAACCAAGGGTAGAAGAAATTGTACCATCAAATCTATCTTTTGAAGATGACAAAGAATCCCTTAGTGAGCAAATGCTCAAATTGGAAAAAATTGACCAATACCCCTCTTTAATTACTAAACCATTAATCCCCATCGTCCGAAAAGATTGTCGTTGGAAAAATAGTACTCACACAGTTATTCTCAACCCTAACCAAAGAATTTCTTCTTATAGGCCCGATTTTTCTTGCGTTTATACTTACCCTTTCACTCTGGGTTTTACCCCTGATATTGACCCAGTCATTCTCAAATTTTGTCGTTTCTTTAAGATCTGCTTAGCTCAAATCGGTCCCCTAGTGTGGAGAGCAGTGGCATGCTTAAGGTTCTTATCAACCAAAGCAGATGTGGATTTCACTTTTCCTCATTTGATTCACCTCTACCATCCCAAACTCTTTTGTAATGGAGTTTTTTCATTATCTGCTGGAGGTAAAGGGTTTTGATAAACCCTGAGGATATCAATGACCGTGGTTGGTACACACGGTTTGTTAGTGTTCCTACAATTGATTTGGTAGGTGGATCAAACATGCCTTTCCCAAAGAAGTGGAACATGACACGTAAGTATTTTATTTCTTACCGTGTCTATTTTTAATATTTTGATCTTTTATCTTTTAAAGCATTTTTGTTACACTTTTTGATAGCTACCATGGAAGATGTTGAACTCATCCCTGGCTTCCGTGCTTGGGTAGATGCTATTCTGAAGGCCGCACCTACGGAATCACGTACTTGGAAATCAATTTCTATTAAGCATGGTTGGAGAGTCAAAACTCATGGTATACTTTTAGTATTTCTTTTGTAGAGAGTTAATACTCTCTCTTTATATATTCCTTCTTATATCCTTCTTTTTATCAGGATTTGCCAATCGAGGGATGTCAGCTGAAGTAGCTACTGCCCTTAGAACTTCTTCTAATGCTTCCTTACCTGTAGGGAGGACACGCGATATTCTAATAAAGAGGAAATCATTTGAAGAAGATTCTGATGAAGAAGATGATAATACCCCTTTGGCAGCTCGTCCTAGGTCTAAGAGGCGTGTGATAGTTTCTGAGGATGACATTGAATCTTCTCCTGCTCGCACCTCCGAGCCTGTTAATATTATATCCGATGAAGAAATTATCCCGAATGATACTCCTGAGTCCACTCAACGCCTTTTCATTGAAGGCTTTGAGGGTGGAAATTTTAATCCCGTTTTGGATCCATGGTGACTCGAACCCAGGACCTGACGGTCGTAGGTGGAGGTGCTTACCAACTGAGCAAGCCTCACTTGTCACTCAACGCCTTTTCACTGAAGGATTTGACGGTGGAAATTTTAATCCAGTTTTGGAGAAAACCCCTCTTCCACCTTCTATTTATGTTTCTCATGTTTCTCCAATCTCTTCAAGTGTTAATCCAACTACCATTTCCATTCCTATTTCCTCACCAACCTCTGCCTCCGTACCTGTTTCAACTTCTATTAACACTGCTGTTTTTACCTCGTCTAGCGTACCTCCTTCTGTAATTCCCTCTTCTTCTGTTAGTCATGTAGAAGAAGACTCCAATAATAGAAGCATGACTATGAGGAGTGTTACGCTTGAGGTTCCGGCTAATAGAAGCCTTTTGAGGAAATCAGGTGGGCGGATGTTTGGCTTGGACCCTTAATCGGAGAAGTAGAGAAGAGGAAAATGGACAGTCACAGTTGTTTAACTTTAATGAATGACATAGTTCATAGTACCCTGAAGGTATGTTTCTTTCCACTTTTTTAATAAAAAATTCTTTTTAATTTCAACTTATATTTACCCCCCCCCCCTTTTTTTTATAGACTAATCTTTTAGGCACGGAACTTATGGGAAGAATTCCTCTTTTGGAAAAGAAAGCTCGTGAAGCTGACCGGCGATTCTTGAGGCTGAAAAGAAGGCTAGGAAAGCCGACAATAAAGCAAACAGTTGGCAAGAGCAACTGAAGGATGATCAGAAAAAGATTAGGGATTTACAAGAGAGTAATCATAACTTGGAGCAACAAAAACAATTTTTATCCTCTGAATTAGATGGGGTCAAAGCTTCTTTCAGTATGGTGGAGAAAGATAAAGAACGTCAGGAATGTACTTTTTCTGAGCAGTTATCTAAGTCAAGTGAGGAGATCAGAGAACTTAAAGTTTTATTAAGCATAAAGGAAGAATATGCAGGAGAGTTAGTACAAAGCTTATCTCAGGCTCAGGCTGACTTGCAAGCTTCTACTGATAAGGCACGTGCTTTAGAAGACTCTCGTGCCTCCCTTGAAGCCACCCTTAGTTCTACTCTGAATGAAAATCAATCATTGAAAAATGATCTTACCTTGTGGAAAAAAATACTATGCTCTCCTCGATGAAAGTTTTCATGCGGAGGTGAGCTGGGCTTTCCTGAATTCTCGCTGTGACGCTTTTACGGAGGCTAGTCAAGAAGGCTTTGATTTGCAATCATAGTTGGACAAGGTCTTAATGACCATTGAGATGACTGAACAACCACTTGACTGTCCTTCTCCCCCAGATGATACCACCGTGGCTAATGATCCCTCCAATGATGGAGCTGCTTCTATTGAAGTTAACAATATTGTTAACTAAGCCCTGAGGATCAGCCAGCAGAAATCGAGGCTCCCGTGGCTCCTGCTTCTCCTAACAGTCCTAATATCCCAACTGTTTCTATTCCCCTAAAAGTTGACTCTGTGCCTGTAATTTCTTCAGATAAGAAGGTTATCCCAACAGTTTCGAAAGAACCAGCTCCTTTAAATGCGAGTTGAGAATTATCTTTCCAACTAGTCCCCAGTTTACATTAATGGGGGTTTGTAAAGATTTTCAACTTTATAAAGATTTATTGTTGAATCTTCTTTAAGCTAAGAAGTTTTATAATTACTTCTTTGAATATCATTCTTGCCTATTTTCTTATTTAGGACTTATAGAATAATTTAGCATTTTTATTGTTTATATTATTCTTGCCTATTTTCTTATTTAGGACTTATAGAATAATTTAGCATTTTTATTGTTTATATTATTCTTTCCTATTTTCTTGTTTAGGACTAATAGAATAATTATTTTTGAAAATGCTTTATGATTCATCCCATGGAATATCAACATGAGGTTTAAAAAAGAGAGGGCCCTTTTATGTGTATCGACACTTAATGAAGAAGACGTCTCAACTTCATAATGGTGTTATAATACGATGAAAGAAGATAGGAAGCACGTGTTTCTTCTGTAAAATAACTTGAACAAGTTTTTATTAATGAACTTGAGCAAATTTTCGAATAATACATGTGTTGCGGTACGTCTATAACTTCCTCGTAACTGTTTTTCGTGTAACAGATTTCTTAATATAGAATACATAAGATTTTCTTTTACAACCTATCTTAGCATATTGCCATAACCCTATCTTTATATATTTAGAAAGGGTTTGGAAAATTTTTACAACATTGAAAAATATTTTTTGTAAAGTAACGTAGCTATTCATAGCTGAATCTTGATATATGGCACTTTGTAGCTAAATTTGGTCTGCTCCCGTATCTCTTCTCCTTTATGGACCCGCGTCTATTTTTCTGCACGAGGCTATATATACTGTATAGTCCCCCAAGTATTTGAGCGTTGAAGAGATGAAACCTTGAACACTTGGTTATTGCTCTTATGTTGGTCCTTTTCCTGAAACAGAAAATATGCGGTACTCAAAGATACAATTTTAGATGAAGACTTCCTACCCGTATGTACTTCCATCAGATTGATATAACCATAGACTTAGAATTTAAGAGTATTCTATTTCTCCATGCAGGTTGTGTTTCATCATTTGGCACGGGTTAGGGATATTGCCTAACATCTAAAATTGTTAGTAAAATCTTAAGAAATTAAAAGAAAAATAATTCAGCATAAATATACCTAAACATTTCCGCTTCTTTTTTAAAACAATATTTTTTTTTGAACATAAAGTCCCCAGTTTTGAAGAACCTGGGACTTTATTGCTTTCGTTCTTTCCTTGCCATTACAGTCCCCAGAATTATATGTCAAACTTTGGGAGCTGCTTTTAGCCATAATCTGGTTTATTTGAAGTTACCGTTCCAAATATATATATTTTATATATATATGAATTATGAAAAAATACGTTTTATGATTGTGGATAAAATATCACGTATATCAAACATAGGAGATTGTTTATTTGAACTTAAAGAGTGCTTACAGTAGCTTTCGATAATAATAAATAGATAGCTTTTCACGTACCTTTGGTCCTTCCAAGTCGACCCAATTTTTGAACTTTCCTCTTTCCTGCCATCCTTACTTTTTATGGTTTATACAAGATGGACGTCCGATATTTTTCCTCTAATTTGAACATGGGACCAAACAAAACAATCTTCATTGGTTTGTAATGACTCAATTAACTTACCTCTCGTGTCTGGATTTAAATTGGCTCCCACGTAGATTATTCGTTCAGGCCACTATTCAAGTAACTTCACAGGCTCGAACTTCTTAGTTGATCTTTCGATACTTTCTCCTTCCTTTTGAATAGTTGGGTGTTGATCCGGATTTCCTTCGATGTTATATACGCTGCCCGTGCCTGATACTATATTAACGCTACGGGATATATGTTTCTCCCCATGAATTTGGAGAATTCCCCATGGTGTTGGGAATTTCATGACTTGACGAAGAGTTGATGGGACAATGCCCATTTCATGAATCCATGGTCTTTCCATGATTATATTATATACCATTTCCACGTCTATTACCTAAAATTTGGTATCTTTCTCAATACCCTCTACAAAAGTTGTTAAGCTTACCTCTCATTTAGTTACTATGCTAGAGTTATTGAATCTTGATAAAGTATGCGCCTTTGGAATCATCTTATCCTCCATTTGCATCTCCTGTAACACCCTTAACAGGATGATATTTGCTGAACTTCCTGGATCAATCAAAATTCGTTTTATTTCAATATTATGTATAAATAAGGATATTACAGTGCATCGTTATAAGGGGCGTCCACTCCTTCCATGTCTGCATCATCATAAGCGATAACTTCACCTTCCAGCGTCTGACGTGTATGTTTCACGGGCATAACTGGGAGTTTAAAAACTTTGTTGGAAGTGGGATGCACCACCTCATATGTACCTTCTCCTCCGCTTATAACATTCACGATTCTCTTGGGTGACGGGGGTTTTGGCGGTTCTTGTCTGTTTTTCATGTAAGCATGCTTTCCTTTTTCACTGAATAACTCAGTAAGATAACCCTGTTTTAATAGATAATCCACTTCGCTCTATAAAAATCAGCATTCTGAGGTCTTGTGCCCGTGATCATTATGAAATTCACACTAATGATCTGGATTGCGCTTATTTGGGTTTGAACGCATCTCCCTCGGCCATCGTACCTTATCCCCCATGCCTCACAAAACAACTACGATCTCGTAGTTGGTAACATTGAAATTGTATCCACCAAACCTTGCCTTCAAACTTCCATCTTCATCAAACGGCTCTTGCATGTTTCTATCATTTCTAAATCTTGAGGAAGAACCGGACTCCCTTCCCCTTATTTTTGATCATATCACTGATTCTCTTGTTTTGTTCTTGAAGCTTTTCCTGAAGGGCCCAGATAAGGATCGTATCTGTTCTTACTTGATCTCTTTTCAATTTCAGACCTCCGAGACCTGCTCCTTTCATCATGGGAATGTTGAAGTACAGTATCTTCTTCAATCTGAGTTTGGTGTTATACCTATTATACACATCATTCCATGTAGTTGCAGGAAATTCGCGAAGGCTTTCCTTAATCTTTCTTGTAGCCTCAGATCTTTTGTCATTCAAATTACTCGTGAAAGCTATTGCAACCCAATTATCTGGTACCCGAGGTAAAGTCATCCGTTCTCATTGAAACCTATCAACGAAATCTTGGAGTAACTCCGTGTCTAATTGCTTAATTTTGAAAATGTCCTCCATCCTTTTTTATACCTTTTGTGCTCCTGAGTGCGCTTTTATAAAAGAATCTGCAAGCTCAGCAAAAAAATTAATAGAATTTTCAGGTAAGAGAGAGTACCAGGTTAATGCTCCCTTTGTAAGTGTCTCTCCAAACTTTTGACCAATACGGATTCGATTTCCTGCTTGGTTAAGTCATTCCCCTTAACGCCCGTAGTGAATGCAGTCACGTGATCTCGTGGATTGGTTGTACCGTCATATTTTGAAATATCAGGCATTTTAAATTTCTTTGAAATAGGAAGAGGAGCTACACTTGGCTTCCAAGGTTGTTGAGAATATTTATCCGCATCAATCCCTCTAATTATTGGAGGAACTCCCGGTATTTTCTCGATCCGTTCACTTTGCTTCTTGAGTTGTGCCTGCAAGGTTAGTATCATATTTTGTAAAGAAGAGTTATTTGTATTACCTGTATCCATTTATCGTGCTCCACTGGGAGATCCCTCGTTTGTGTTATCCAAAGCAGAGCGAGGATTCTCCATTGTATTGTTATTAGGGGTCGGAGTATGTAGTGAAGAAGACAACCGGCTAACTAAAGTTTGGAGAGCTTGATTGACTCGTGCATAAATTATCCTTTGAAGAGCTTGTTCTGTCCCTTCAAGGTGTTCTGACTGCTCTTGTTCATCGGACAGACGCACAGGAGTACCTTTACGAGACTGGCGTGGAGAGGCTTGAGGGGAGGGAATTATATTATCATTGTTCAAATCCCCTTGAACGTGAGGGATTTGGTTGTCAACAACGTTGTTGTTATTGGTGTTCGACATGATATTAACCATAAGTAAAGTGTGTAAGCTTTAGAAAGGATTGATTATCAGATTTCCGGTAACGGAACCAATTTGTTTAACCAAAATATAGAACTTTGATTAAAACCAAAAAATAATAGAAAAATCGGTTTACTGATAATCAAGAGACCGAAAAATATGACAAGCTTTCAATAATCAGAATGAACAGTAAAGTAAAATTATATTTTAGTAGGCTTTCAATGGTTAATCGTGTCTACAATTGGTAGAACTTCCTCCTTTTATAGCCGACTCTAGGTAGGAGAATGAAACCTAGGTTTTAATGACATAATTATGAGTAATAAATGACATTAAATGGGTCGTTATACAATCATTCTTATTAAATGCTAATTTTTCAACGTATCAGGTATTTAATGATTGAACTTGTACTTCTTTCTGTCTCTAGATCCATGCTTTAAATATTTTTTGACTTGTTACCTTTGAATACCTTAAATAGATACGGAGCTTGTATCTATTTATTCTTGATACCCTTTGTCTTTAGAATTACGTTCCAACCTACTTTGAACAGATACGGGACTCGTAGCTGAATTTCATCCCGTGTCTAATTTGTCTTCTAATATCTTTCATTTATCTTCTTTCGGAAGGATAACCTTTTGACCTTTCCACGTGTCTTGCCACGTCAGAAAATTTTTTTTTTCCCAATACACTTTCAGCATGTATTACTGAAATTCTAATGCCTAAACAATGCCTTAGGGTGTGTTTCTTTTCCTCTCTTTGTTTTCGAAGGTGAGAGTGGGATGTTTGTGAAAGGGAAATAGAGCTCTTTCTCTAGAAGGTAGATGACAACACCTCCCATCTCCACCAACTAAAGTACCACAATTCCACCCAAACCACCGGATATTTCAACCAAAATTATAACAAATGTGAATTCGTCAAATGATCACAATCCTACACCCCTAGAAGACTCTCCCTCATTAAGAGACAAACTCCTAACAGGCCCCAACTCTAGTCGTATAGCACTACAACCTGAGACGATTTTTCCTATGCTCATGAATTAAGAAGTGGAATCGCCAACATAAGCTGTATATGGCATGCGTTAGGAGGAACCATTAAGAGAAAGGCTATTGTGTTAGCCTATCGCCAGATGACCTCCGACGAATCTACCACCCTTGAAAATGTTCAATCATCATTAAGCTCTTGGGCAAAGGCATTCTAATCACTATCTAAAGAAGAAAATCCAGGACATGTGAAAAATATCCGAAAATTTTAATTTAATTGACCTTGGTGCTGACTATTATATTGTAAAGTTCTCTAAAGAGGAACATATGATTAAAGCTTTACATCAAGGTCCTTGGTTTATTAGTGGACACTCTTTGTCAGTTCAACAATGGGAAGCTAACTTCGTTGCTTCAGAGGCAAAGTCTCTTTCTGCAACTATATGGGTTCGTCTTACCCAGCTACCTACAGAATTTTATGATAGTATAATCCTACAAAGGATTGGCAATACCATAGGAAGGCTGTTAAAAGTTGATGCTTGCACATCCGCTATATTAAGGGGACGATATGCAATGCTATGTATGGAGATCCGAATGGATAAACCTATTAAACCTTATATTTTTATTGGATCCCATAAGCAGAATATTTGTTATGAGGGAGAAAAACAATTGTGCAAGAATTGCGGGAGATTAGGCCATGTTGCCCTATAATGTCACCACTACATTAAAAAATCAATTTTCAAACTTCCAAATAATCCAACTAGTCATGTTAAGATACAGAAGCAGGAACCAATGGATGAAGACTAGAAAACAATCTCTTTTGCCTAGACAAAAAAGAAGTACATACGATTACCTACAACATCCGTTAATGATCAAGCAATCACGGATAACAATGTCAGAATTTATAATGCTCAAAAACTTAGTTACGTGGAAAGACCTACTCATGTTCAATATGGAAAATATAAAAAGAAACTTTTATCCACTAATGATGTGTTACTCACTAAGCTAACTATGATCAGTAACCAATTTTTCAGCTTAATAAATCAGCACAAGGTTTTGGGAGATACCATTTCCACTAATCGGAATGGTATTTCCTCTAGCCAATGCATGTTAACTATGCATGACACCTATCAAAGTCAAGATACACACGTGGCCAAAAGCATGCATTCTTCTAAGCCTAGCTCTCAATCATTAGCTAAAAATCCTAATAATAAAAATATTTTCCTTAACCAACACTCTTTTAATAAGTTAAATACTAATCATTATAATATGGACATAACACTCACAAACGACCAATGTATTGATACAACTCCTTCCATTAATTCCATAGCTTCCCTAATTACCATGACAAATGAGCATTCTGAAGAATGTCGAATGGACATCCTACATGGCCAAGTGTCACAAACAAAATCTACTAAAGATCTTATTCATTCTTTTACTCTTCCTCAATCCGCCCCAATGCAAGAAGAAACTTTTATTATAAAGTCACTTAGGGACTCGTCTATCATCAATCCCGCTCAACCAAAAAAAAATTGGATGTAAGCCTTGTCACTTGTAACAATGCCAAGGCTCCCATTTTCACGAAGGAGAAGGAACATACTTCTCCAGATTCTTCGTTAGCGACATCAACCAGTAATGAACAATCTCCTCCACTTGCTCCTCATCTTCCTAATCTAATAGTATATTATACCTCCTCCCCCCCCCTCCTCAGAATTACCAACCCCTATCTTGGCTAGGAGTAGGGTTGATGGGCCATACAATCTCCTTTAACATGGACATCAATGTCCAAGATACGGTCCTATCATCCAAAGCACCATTTACCTTATCCAATTAATCTCGGAAGGGATGAGATTATCCATGAACAACTACATGAACCAAATATGGATCAACACTGTGCTACAACCATTGGAACTAACCATGAAATAAAATCTAATCCAAGACATGCAACACCAATGGAACCTTCCTCCCCATGCAAACCCTCAAGTTCCACCAAACCTCCCATTGGATCTTCTATTCTTCCTGCCGGGGAGATATCCCAAATCAATTCCATCTTTATCCTATGGGACATGCATGCAACAACAGAATATAAAAATGCCCGGAACAACATCCAAATACAAATGGGAAACAAAGAATCTCGAGACGTTCTTCGAACCAATCCATCCTCCCAACACTCAAGAACTAGTAGAAAATCACCTAGAGGAGGAGGAAGAAATGAATCCTCTAAATATGGAGTTGAGTATGGAATTTTCAAACCTAAACGAGATAAAGGTGTTAACATTCAAGGAGATGCTAAGCTAGAAATTCATCTTCAACTGCCCTCCTTCAGTGTTTAAAAGCTCAATGGACATAAGGCCACCACGGGACCCAAATGTAGGACATATACAATGATATTGGTCCCAAGTCAAAGGAGGACCCCAAACACCAACTTGGAGGAGGAGTAAATGAATATCAATCTAAACCAAACAAGGATGATAAGATCCACTAGAATCATTTTTTAGAATGTATGTGATGCCAACAATGACGATTTTCGTCGTAACTTTAGGGATCTTGTTGATACTCATAGGCCATGCCTACGTTCTCTCATTGAAACTAGGATGACAACATATGGTTCACTCCTAAACGACTTTAAGTTCACTGAAATGATCGATTCCTCCAAAGGCCAATCTGGGGAGATGTCCATTCTTTACGATCATACTTTGGTCACTGTCAACAATTTCACGAGGAGGGGTCAAGAGATACATGCAATAATATTATGGGAGAAAATATTATCAATATCTCCAATAGTTATAACCGGTGATGGTTAGTAGGATGGGATTTTAATAACATAACTATGTCATCCAAAAAATTTGGAGGTAGGACTGTTAGCATTTATAAAATATCTAAGATTTAGAACTACATTAACAAATGTAGGTTAATAGACCTAGGTTATAAAGGTAGCAAGTCTACATGGTCAAAGCATAGGAAAAGTCTAAAAGGCTATGGAAAGACTTGATCATTTTTTTACTAATGAAAAATGGGCTAACTTATTTCCTGATGCTACAGTGACTCATCTACTAAAAACTTATTCTGATTATAAACCTCTTCTCCTAAACCGTAACTCTGTTTCCATGAAGCTCTTCATAAGCCTTTTATGTTGGAAAATATTTGGTGCACACGTCCTGACTTAGTCAATTTGGTGCGCAACAATTGGCTCAATTCTAACCTCTTATCACCCATAATTTCCTTATTAATGTCTCCAATGGGAGTAAGGAGACCTTTGGCGAAAATTTTAGGATAACTATGCTCATAGCTCATTTCTCCAAAACCTGAAATAAAAGGATTCAAAATTCGCATAACTATGCTCATAGCTCATTTCTCCAAAACCTGAAATCCTCCCTTAAGGATGATTTTAATAATATCTTGAAACTAAAAGAGGATTACTAGAGACTTAGATCGCATAATTTCAGGCTCAATGATGGGGACGCTACCACTTTTTTCATATAACTGCCTCTAATAGAAGAAGGAGAAGAAGAAATCACGTAAGTTTCTTTAAAGATGACCAAGAAAATTGGATCTGTAACACTCCTCAAATCTATAAAAATTTCAAGACTCGCTAGATATAAAATTTTATTTTTATAATCTTAAATTATAGTTTTATTACGAATTAAAAAATAATTGATTATATAGTTATGGTAATATTAATAATTTTATATAGTTATGGTAATATTAATAATTTTAATATTACTAATTATTAGAAGTGAGTATCATTAGTTATTAGTTAAATCAAGACAAAACAAAAGGAAAAACAAAAAGTAAAATAATAATTAAAAAGGAAAAAGGGTGGCATACGTATTTGTGTTAAAAAGGGAAGAAGAAAAAAACAAAGGGGGAAAAAGTCAAAAGGCTTGGAAAGCCTTAATAAAACCCACAAAGAAGTGGCCTGAAGGAAGCAAACAAAATACCTTAACAAACAGAAGGTTACCTTTGTCTCAGACTCACGCATCGACAAGAAAACAGAGGCAGCAAGGTTGCTTACACAGACAATGAAAATTCTAGGGTTCTATACGAATCACTAATTCTTGAACCAAGGTATATAAAATTTCTATTGTCAATTACGTACCCTACAGCGGTAATAGGTAGGAATTGAATAGTTAATTCCCTTCTTCCTCTATATTACCAATAAATTTCATATTTAGGTGTAGTACTTTTGTGATGACCCGGCTTGTAGTCACGGGAATTACCACCCCGTTGCCTTACATTTATATGTTTTATGCTTTTATATCGGCGTTAGAGTCTATCGGGTGAATTAGGAGTGATTTGGGTTGAAAATGAGGCAAATAGCCTTTTTGAAGGAAGCTTGAATATGGAAAGTCAACTTGGATTTGACTATTTAGTTAGATTGCTCGGAATCGGATTCTGATGATTTGGTTAGTTTCGGGAGGTGATTTGTGACTTAGGGGAGCGATCGGAATTGAATTTGGAGGCCGGTGTAGAAATAGGCTTGAATTGGCTAAGGTTGAATTTTGGCGAAATCCGATCGGTAGGTGAGATTTTGATCCGGGGGTCAGAATGGAATTTCGACAATTTATATAGCTTCATCATGTGATTTTGGATATGTCTGTAAAGTTTTAGGTCATTTGGACGTCGTTTGGTTGAGTTTTTGATCGAATGTGTAATTCGGAAAGTTTTAAGGAGTTTAGGCTTGAATCCGAGGTGAATTATGGGTTTTGGTATTGTTAGACGTGTTTGGAGGGTTGGAGCAAGTTCGAATAAGGTGTTAGGATGTGTTGGTGTGATTGGATGAGGTCCCAGGGGCCTCGGGGTGTTTTCGGGTGGTTAAACGGAAGAGAATCATGGAAATTGCAGGTTGAAGATTTCCGGTTCTGGTGTTTTCGCACATGTGGTCAAGGGACCGCATGTGCGGTGTCGCTTGTGCGAAGGAATGACCGCAGAAGCGGTCTAGGGGGCAGATGGTGGAAATCCGCGAAAGCGGGAGATTGACCGCTTAGGCGGTACCGCATGAGCGGATTTTGAGCGCAGGGGCGGGACTGCTGGTGCGGACCCAGGTGAGCGGAAGCAGATTGGGAGTTTTTGGGTTAAACCACATAAGCGGTTGACAACTCGCGGAAGCAGTCCAGAGCTTGCAGAAGCGGAAGTGGCCGGCTAGAGCTGGAATCGCAGAAGCGACCAGTTGGTCGCAGATACGGACTCGCAGGTGCGAGATTTTATCTGTTGAAGCGGAAATCACAGATGGATTAAAAATATCATAAGTTAAAATTTCAGAACAGTCTAAAACACTTAGGGCTCGAACTTAAAAGATGACTTGGGCGATTTTGAAGGAAAATTCAAGGAGATTCTTCAGGTAATCAACTATGGACTCAAATTATGGTTTTGTATTGATAAATTATGCAATTAACACCTGAAATTGGAGGAATTAGGGGTGTATTATGGAGGTTTTCACCCTAGGCTTGGGTTATAGAAAATCAATGATTTGAATGGGCAAATGGAGTCAGATTTTGGTAAATTTTATATACTTAGACTCGTGTTGAGACGAGGGTTCCGAATATGTGACTTTTATAATTTTTTAAGAAGCGTACCAAAAGTCGGGTTTTGGTACTTTGTAATTTTTGGTGTAAATTGAATTGTTTTGACTGGTTATCATCCCATTGGCCTTATTTGATGTATTTCCACTATATTTGATCAGATTCTACGCATGCAGAGCTTGATTCTTATAGCAAGGGCATCACGTATTAGTCGTCGAGCCGAATTGAGGTGAGTAATGGATGTGGGTGATGACCAGCGGGTTCGAAACCCCAGTATACCACTTTGTGATGCTGTATTGCGGCGAGACACGTACTCTCCTGTGAGTGCGGGGTCGAATTTGATTGGGGACTATGGCTTAGTCCGACCTGTTGATATTATACTGTGTTATTGGGTATTCTTGAGCCGGTGAACCTACTTCCCGGATGGTTGTGTACTTTTATGGGCTGTGAGCCAGTTATTGGGATCCTGCGAGGATCGTTATCATTGTTCTGTGATGTTGAAATGCTAGTTTTACTACCAGTCCGGAGCTATTACTGTTATCATGATTTTCCAATCTCTGGAACTTTGATATACTGTTTTCAACTGAAAAATGATTAAAGAGTTTTCAAAATTACTTTTGAGCCTGCGAGGCTGCATTTGCATATTAGCTGACTGGTAGTGGATCGGGCTGCATTCTGCAGCATATTCATGATATTGTGCTTGGGCTGTAGGAGCCCCTCCGGAGTCTGAACCCCCACAGTGAGCACGGGTACCCAAATTGGATCGGGCTACGCGCCGTAGAGGTCATTTCATGCATTGCATTGCATTTAGCTACATATGAGAGTTGTTATATTGTTTTGTTGATACTTGTTGGTACCGATACTGTTGATATTGAGACTGTTATAGGGTATTTGATTACATATTTACATAGTGCTATATTGTGATGTCTTATCTACGTTGTCTTACCCATGTTCATTACCACTGAGTCTGGAAGTACTCATTTTACTCCCTGCACCTTGTGTGCAGCTCGAGGTACGTCTCAGCAGACCTGATTCAGTAGCTGTTTAGAGGCATTCTGCGGGATAGTCAAGGTAGCTGCAGCATCCGCAGGACCTGACTCCCCTTCCAGCTGTCTTTTTATTTCGTATTGCTCTTTCTTTCCGCACTGAGTATCGTTGTACACACTATTGCACTTATGTTATCTTTAGAGGCTTTTGACTCTTGACCCCTCGGTCTTTGGGGAGTTGTTACTATTTGGGACTTGATCCCCGTGTTGGTATTTTTATCACTATTGACTTATATCTGTTATGGCTAAATTGGATAAAGTGAGCTCATAGCTCCGTGAATGTTGTTAATTGGTCAGGCCGGCCTAGCAGTGTGCTAGGCGCCATCACGATCGGGTTTGGGGTCCTGACAAGTTGGTATCAGAGCCTAGGTTTACTAGGCCTCATGAGTCTTGAGCCGGTTGGTAGAGTCTTGTGGATCGGTACGGGGACGCCTGTACTTATCCTCGGGAGGATGCGAACCTTTAGGAAACACTTCACATTTCTTAAACTCTGTCGTGCGATCTTGTTGTTCTGAGAACTGAACATCTATATTCTATTCTCTTGCAGATGGCGAGAACTCGAGCATCAGGACAAGGTGGACGACCTCCATTGCCACCTGCTAGAGGCCGTGGGCGCGGTCGTGGTAGAGGTAGAGGTAGGGCAGCTGAGGCAATGCTAGCTGACCAGCCCGTTGTACCTATTCAGGAGCAGCCCCTAGTGGTTGATGCTCTAGCAGCCCCAATTCAGGCCCAGACTGTATCTATTGCTATTCCTGGTCTTCAGGAGACTCTAGCCCAGATATTATCAGTGTGTTCCGGATTGGCTCAGGTAGTATCAGCTACCGCTACTGCAATGACATCCCAGACAGAGGGTGGTCAGCAGACCCCTGCTGCTCGCACACCTGAGCAGGTGGTTCAGGGACTTCAGATGCCGGAGGCGGTCCCCGCTCAGGTGGTTGCACCAGTTATTCCTCCAGCTGCACCAGCTCTAGAGCATATAGTTCAGGTTATGCCCGATGACGATCAGCGCCGTCTAGAGAGATTTGGTAGACTCCAGCCAGCCCATTTCAGTGGTACTGAGGGCGAGGATGCCTAGGGTTTCTTAGATAAGTGCCAGAGGATGCTACGTACAGCTGGTATTCTTGAGTCCAGCGGAGTTTCTTTCACTACTTTTCAGTTTACTGGTCCAGTGTTCGATTGGTGGGAGGAGTTTGAGAGGCGTAGGCCTGCGGGAGCAGAACCTCTCACCTGGCAGCAGTTTTCTACTCTCTTCCTAGAGAAGTATGTACCTTAGTCTCGTCGTGAGGAGCTTCGTCGCCAGTTTGAGTGGTTGGTTCAGGGCGACATGTCAGTGACCCAGTATGAGCTGAGATTTACACAGTTGGATAGGCATGCCACATAGATGATCCCTACTGATAGGGAGAGGATTAGAAGGTTCATTGATGGCCTCAACTACTCCATTCGCATTCTTATGACCAGAGAGAGAGTTCTATCATCATATTTTGAGCAGGTTGTGGATATGGCACGCTCCATTGAGACGGATCGTCGTCGAGAGAGGGAGGATCGGAAGGCCAAGAGGCCTCGTTGTTCTGGTAGCTTCAGTGGTGCTCCATCTAGAGGGCATTTTCAGCAGGGCATAGGTCGCTCATCTAGACGTTCTTATTCAGGCCGCCCTAAGCAAAGCGGAGCTTCTTCTGGTCGTGGTCGATAGGGATTCCAGCAGGGCCAGTCTTCACTTAGTGCCCTCCCAGCCTAGAGTGCAGCACCTACTAATTCTTCAGCCCAGGGTTCTTCTGCGGTGAGGGGTTCCCTTCAGTCCCCTTCTCCAGCACCAGGTAGCTGTTTTGAGTGTGGTGAGTTTGGCCATATGAGGAGGCAGTGCCCTCGACTTTGTAGGGACAGGGCTCAGCTGAGGTATCAGCCCTCCTATTCAGCACCATCTCAGGCTAGTAGAGGTGGAGGTCAGTCTTCTCGCAGTCGCCCTAGAGGCCAGGTGCGATCCAGTGGAGGTCAGGCACGATTCTATGCACTCACTAACAGGCGTGATGCAGTTGCCTCCGATGTAGTGATTACAGGTATCATTTCTGTCTGTCACAGAGATGCCTCTGTTCTATTTGATCCAGGGTCCACATATTCCTACGTGTCTTCTTATTTTGCACATCATTTGGGTGCGACCCGTGGTAGTCTTTATTTACCTGTTCATGTATCCACCCCCGTGGATGATACAATTATTGTGGATTATGTCTATAGATCCTGTGTTATTTCTATTGGGGGTCTAGAGACCTAGGCAGATCTGTTATTGTTAGGGATGGTGGACTTTGATGTGATATTGGGTATGGACCGGTTATCTCCGTACCATGATATATTAGATTGTCATGCTAAGACAGTTACGTTGGCTATTCCTGGTATTTCTTAGATTGAGTGGCGGGGTTCAACTGATTTCATCCCTAGCCGTGTCATTTCGTTCTTAAAGGCTTAGAGAACAGTTGCAAAGGTGTGTTTGTCGTATCTAGCATTTGTGAGAGATGTGGGAGCTGAGTCTCCTAGCATTGATTTTGTACTTGTTGTGAGGGATTTTCCAGATGTATTCTCCTCAGACCTATCGGGCATGCCGCCGGACAGAGATATTGATTTTGGCATTGACTTGGTACCGGGCACTCAGCCCATTTCTATTCTTCCTTATCGGATGGCACCAGCTGAATTGAAGGAATTGAAAGAACAGCTTCAGGAGCTTCTGGATTAGGGATTCATTCGCCCTAGTGTGTCCCCGTGGGGTGAACCGGTGTTATTTGTTAAGAAGAAAGATGGTTCCATGCGAATATGTATTGATTATAGACAGTTGAACAAGTTAACAGTGAAGAACAAGTACCCTCTACCACGCATTAATGATTTGTTTGATCAGTTACAGGGTGCGAGAGTGTTTTCTAAGATTAATCTTCGTTCAGGCTACCATCAGCTGAAGATTAGAGAGTCCGACATTATGAAGACTGCATTCAAAACCAGATATGGTCACTATGAGTTCCTTGTGATGTCTTTTAGGTTGACCAATGCCCCAGCAGCATTTATGCATCTGATGAACAGTGTGTTCGGGCCTTATTTGGATTCATTTGTGATTGTGTTCATTGATGACATTCTAGTCTACTCCCGTAGTCGGGAGGAGCATGCTCAGCATTTGAGTATTGTGTTGCAGAGATTGAAGGAGGAGAAGTTGTATGTTAAATTCTCCAAGTGCGAGTTTTGGCTCGAGTCAGTAGCATTTCTGGGTCATGTGTTGTCTCATGATGGTATTCGGGTTGATCCGAAGAAGATAGAGGCGGTGCTGAGTTGGCCTAGATCGTCCTCGGCTACAGAGATCAGGAGTTTTCTTGGTTTGGCGGGATATTATCGCCGGTTTGTTCAGGGATTTTCATCCATTGCTTCTTCTTTGACTAAATTGACTCATAAGGGTGCACCATTCGTGTGGTCGGATGAGTGCGAGAAGAGCTTTCAGAAGCTCAAGACAGCTTTGACCATAGCTCCAGTGTTAGTGTTGCCATCAGCTTCAGGTTTATATACTATTTATTGTGATGCCTCGAGAATGGGGATAGGTTGTGTATTGATGCAGGAAGGTAAGGTGATTGCTTATGCTTCTCGGCAGTTGAAGCCACATAAGAACAACTACCCTGTTCATGATTTGGAGCTAGCTGCCATAGTTCATGCCTTGAAGATTTGGAGGCACTATTTGTACGGCGTGTCCTGTGAGGTGTATACCAACCATCGTAGTCTCCAGCACTTGTTCAAACAGAATGATCTTAATTTGAGGCAGTGGAAATGGCTTAAGTTGCTCAAGGATTATGAAATTACCATTCTATATCATTCGGGGAAGGGCAATGTGGTGGCCGATGCTTTTAGACAGAAGCCGGTCAGTATGGGGAGCTTGGCATATATTCCAGCTGAGGAGATATCATTTGCTTATGATGTTCAGACGCTAGCCAATCGGCTAGTGAGGTTAGACATTTCAGAGCCCAACAGGGTGTTGGCTTGTGTTGTATCTCGGTCTTCTCTCTATGATCATATTTGTAAGCGCCAGTATGATGATCCACACTTGGTTGTCCTTAGGGATAGAGTTCAGTATGATGATGCTAGAGATGTCACCATTGATAGTGACGGCGTATTGAGGATGCAAGGCCGGATATGCGTGCCCAATATTGATGGCCTTCGTGAGTTGATTCTGGAGGAGGCCCATAGCTCGCGAGTATTCTATCCATCCAGGAACCGCGAAGATGTACCAAGACTTGAAATAGCATTATTGGTGGAGAAACATGAAGATGAACATTGTTAGACATGTAGCTCGATGCCTCAACTGTCAGCAGGTTAAGTACGAGCATCAGAGGCCCTATGGCGTATTTTCAGCGCATTGATATTCCCGAATGAAAGTGGTAAAGGATCACTATGTACTTTGTTACTGGACTCCCTCGGACAGCGAGGAAGTTTGATTCTGTTTGGGTTATTGTGGATAGGCTGACCAAGTCAGCTCATTTCATTCCTGTGTGTACTACGTACTCCTCGGAGGGGTTAGCTGAGATATTCATTCGGGAGATCGTTAGGTTGCATGGAGTCCCAGTTTCTATTATATCAAACAGAGGTACTCAGTTTACTTCACAGTTCTGGAGGACATTTCAGCGTGAGTTGGGCTCGCAGGTTGAGTTGAGTACTACATTCCATCCTCAGATGGACGGACAGCCTTAGCGTACTATTCGGATCTTGGAGGATATGTTGAGAGCTTGTGTTATTGACTTTGGTGGTTCATGGGCTGATTACTTTCCTCTCGTAGAGTTTGCCTATAACAACAGCTACCAATCCAGTATCGAGATGGCGCCGTATGAGGCTTATATATAGGAGACGGTGTAGATCTCCAGTTGGTTGGTTTGAGCCCGGTGAGGCAAGGTTGTTGGGGACGGAGTTAGTCCAAGATGCTTTGGACAGGGTGAAGGTGATTCAGGAGAGACTTCACACAACTCAGTCGCTCCAGAAGAGTTACGAGGACCAGAAGGTTCGGGATGTGTCTTGTTCTGTGGGTGAGAAATTCTTACTGAAGGTTTCACTGATGAAAGACGTCATGAGATTTTGGAAGAAAGGAAAGCTCAGTCCGAGATGTATTGGCCCTTTTGAGATCCTCGGGAGGATTTATGCTTGCTTTTCCACCCAGTCTATCAGGAGTCCATCCTGTGTTTCATGTGCCATGCTCCAGAAGTATGTTGGCGACCCATCGCATGTGTTGGACTTTAGCACTATTCGGTTTGATGATGACTTGACCTATGATGTGGAGCCTATAGCTATATTGGGTCGTCAGGTGAAAAAATTGAGGTCCAAGGACATTGCATCAGTTAAGGTTCAGTGGAGAGGTCGACCTATGGAGGAATCCACTTAGGAGATCGAGCGGGAGATGCAGAGCAGATATCCTCACTTGTTTGAGTCTTCAGGTATGTTTCTTGACCCTCTCGAGGACGAGCATTTGCTTAAGTTGGGGAGAATGTGACGACCCGTCCCGTCATCACGGGAATTAGCACCCCATTGCCTTACATTTATATGTATTATGCTTTTATATCAGTGTTAGAGTCTATCGGATGAATTAGGAGTGATTTGGGTTGAAAATGAGGCAAATAGACTTTTTGAACGAAGCTTGAATATGGAAAGTCAACATGGAGTTGAATATTTAGTTAGAGTGCTCAGAATCGTATTCTGGTGATTTGGGTAGTTCCGGGAGGTGATTTGTGACTTAGGGGAGCGATCAGAATTGAATTTGGAGGCCCGGTGTAGAAATAGGCTTGAATTGGCTAAGGTTGAATTTTGGCGAAATCCGATCGGTGGGTGATATTATGATCCGTGGGTTAGAATGGAATTTCGACAATTTCTGTAGCTTCGTCATGTGATTTTGGATATGTCTGTAAATTTTTAGGTCATTCGGACGTTGTTTGGTTGATTTTTTGATTGGATGTGTAATTCGGAAAGTTTTAAGGAGTTTAGGCTTGAATCCGAGGTGAATTATGGGTTTTGGTATTATTAGATGTGTTTAGAGGGTTGGAGCAAGTTCAAATAAGGTGTTAGGATGTGTTGGTGTGATTGGATGAGGTCCCGGGGGCCTCGGGGTGTTTTCGGGTGGTTAAACGGAAGAGAATCATGGAAATTGCAGGTTGAGGATTTCTGGTTCTGGTGTTTTAGCACCTGCGGCCAAGGACCGCAAGTGCGGTGTCGCTTGTGCGAAGGAATGATCACAGAAGCGGTCTAGGGGGCGGATGGTGGAAATTCGCGGAAGCAGGAGATTGACCGCTTAGGCGGTACCGCAGGAGCAGATTTTGAGCGTGGGGGTGGGACCGCTGGTGTGGACCCAGGTGCGCGGAAGCAGATTCGGAGTTTTAGGGTTAAACCGCAGAAGCGGTTGACAACTCGCGGAAGCGGTCCGGAGCTTGCAGAAGCGGAAGTGGCCGGCTAGAGCTGGAATCGCAGAAGCGACCAGTTGGTCGCAGATACGGACTCGCAGGTGCGGATACGGACTCACAGGTGTGAGATTTTGTAAATATTAGAAGTTAAAATTTCAGAACAATCTAAAACACTTAGGGCTCGGACTTAAGAGACGACTTGGGCTATTTTGAAGGGAAATTCAAGGAGATTCTTCAGGTAATCAACTATGGACTCAAATTATGGTTTTGTATTGAAAAATTATGCAATTAACACCTGAAATTGGAGGAATTAGGGGTGTATTATGGAGGTTTTCACCCTAGGCTTGGGTTATAGAAAATCAATGATTTGAATAGGCAAATGGAGTCCGATTTTGGAAAATTTTATATGCTTAGACTCGTGTTGAGACGAGGATTCTGAATATGTGACTTTCATAATTTTTCGAGAAGTGTACCGAAAGTCAAGTTTTGGCAACTTTGTAGTTTTTGGTGTAAATTGAATTGTTTTGACTGGGTATCATCCCATTGGCGTAATTTGATGTATTTCCACTATATTTGATCACATTCTACGCCTGCATAGCTTGATTCTCGTGGCAAGGCATCGCGGATTAGTCGTCAATTCAAATTGACGTGAGTAATGGATGTGGGTGATGACCAGCGGGTTCGAAACATCGGTATACCACTTTGTGATGTTGTATAGAGGCGAGACACGTACTCTCCTGTGAGTGCGGGGTCGAATGAGATTGGGGACTATGACTTAGTCCGACCTGTTGATATTATACTGTGTTATTGGCTATTCTTGAGCCGGTGAACCTCCTTCTCGGATGGTTGTGTATTTTTATGGGCTGTGAGCCAGTTATTGGGATCCCGCGAGGATCGTTATCATTGTTCTGTGATATTGACATGCTAGTTTTACTACCAGTCCGGAGCTATTACTGTTATCATGATTTTCCAATCTCTGGAACTTTGATATACTGTTTTCAACTGAAAAATGATTAAAGAGTTTTCAAAACTACTTTTGAGCCTGTGAGGCTGCATTTGCATATTAGCTGACTGGTAGTGGATCGGGTTACGCGCTGCAGCGTATTCATGATATTGTGCTTGGGCTGTTGGAGCCCCTCTGGAGTCTGAACCCCCACAGTGAGTTTGGGTGCCCAAATTGGATCGGGCTACGCGCCGTAGAGGTCATTTCATGCATTGCATTGCATTTAGCTACATCTGATAGCTGTTATATTGTTTTGTTGATACTTGTTGGTACCGATACTGTTGATATTGAGACTGTTACATGGTATTTGATTACAACTTTACATAGTGCTATATTGTGATTTCTTATCTACGCTGTCTTACCCCTGTTCATTACCACTGAGTCTGGAAGTACGCACTTTACTCCCTTCACCTTGTGTGCAGATCTAAGTACGTCTCAACAGACCTGATTCGGTAACTGTTCAGAGGCATTCTGCGGGATAGTCAAGGTAGCTGCAGCGTCCGCAGGACCTGACTCCCCTTCCAGCTGTCTTTTCTTTTTGTATTGCTATTTCTTTCCGCACTGAGTATCGTTGTACACACTATTGCACTTATGTTATCTTTAGAGGCTCTTGACTCTTGACCCCTCGGTCTTTAGGGAGTTGTTACTATTTGGGACTTGATCCCCATGTTGGTATTTTTATCACTATTGACTTATTTCTGTTATGCCTAAATTGGATAAAGTGAGCTCATAGCTCCGTGAATGTTGTTAATTGGTCGGGCTGGCCTAGCAATGTGATGGGCGCCATCACGACCGGGTTTGGGGTCGTGACAACTTTAAAATTGATTAAAATACACTGGTTATTTTAGAATCGATTGTTTGACTGGTGTCAATTGGACTGGGGCCTACGTATTGGCTCGAGAAGTTTTGAGGTGAGTTGATATAACCCTTTACTAAAGTGGTTTAACTCACAAAAGCATGCACACAAAGTGTTTGATGAATTGCATAAGAGAGTTAATATATACTTAATTGGAGTAGTAAGTACCTATTAGCTTAGAATTATTTTTAATTAAAATTTAGATGATTATTTGGATATTTTTCAGATTTTTATGTTATTCTTTATACTTAATTGGAGTAGTAAGTACCTAATAGTTTAGAATTATTTTCTAGCTAAAGTTTATATGATTATTTGAATATATGTGGATAAATTTCTGAATTGTTTTATGTTATTCTTTATACTTAATTGGAGTAGTAAATACCTATTAGTTTAGAATTATTTTCTAGCTAAAGTTTATATAATTATTTGAATATATGTGCATAAATTTTAGATTTGTTTTATGTTATTCTTTTTACTTAATTGGAGTAATAAATACCTATTAGTCTAGAATTATTTTCTAGCTAAAGTTTAGATGATTATTTGGCTTTACGTGCATAAATTTCAGAATTTTATGTTATTTATATATGCCATTTTCATGTCGAAAATTCATGATGGATCAAGAACCTTTATAAATACTTTTGAATATTTATTTAATTCTACCTTACACTAAGGGTACTAGTATGAGTATGTATAAACGATTTAGACCTGAAAAGTCACAAGAAGAAGTTTTAGAAAGAAAAGATTTTTGGGAGTATCCTTTATTCTGAGACGGGGTCATCGTCCAGGCCTAGGGTCCTGACCAAGGCGTTGACTTCTTGAAACTACTTGTGCCAAAGTAGGGAGCACACGAGCCGAGGGTATCATTGCTGAGAATTTACTTAGCCATGCTAAGGTATGATACATTAGCGCTGAGAACCATGAAACGAGTGGCACCTCGAGGATTGGGCCTATTCGATTAGGTTGGGATCGAACCCGTGCCGATCACATGGTGACTGAGACAGAATTAAGTCAGGATAGTTTGAACTTCCAAAGTATAAATTGAAGTATTTTTAACAAGAAAGAAAAAGAAAAGAATTTTCTATTATGCAATTATTTATAATTATTCTTATAAGCTTTATGTTTTAAGTGCATTTAGAACCTATGCTCATAATGTATATATTATTAAATATTCTCCCCCTGTTGTTGAGACTCACTGAGTACAATGGATGGTACTGACGTTCTCTTTTGGGAACCTACGTTGGTCGGCGGTACAACGTAGGAACCGGATTTGCAGGCGAGCCGGCTATGAGTTAGGACTTCCTTCCCTCCCAGTGCTATTGGTGAGCTCCACTTTTGTTCGTGGAGTATTCCTTAGAGTCATTTTCATTTAGCTATTTCTTTGTTTATTTAGAGAACTGGCCAGGAAGTCTCATGTCCTGAACAGTGCGTCAGTTTATCAGTAGAGGCTTCATAGACATAGTCATTGGGTTGAGAGTCATAAGTTACTTTATAAAAACTTAGCAGTGATTTCAGTAGTTACTACGAATAAAGTATTGGAGTTGATTTATTTAAATATTTGAATTAATCAAAAGTATTTGTTTAGACTATTGCTTTGTTGCATATAAAGTTTGGAGTTATAAGAGGCTTGAAAAGCAGAGATGGTTCGCTCGGTCATGTTTAGTGATCGAATGCCAATCTCGGCTTGTTTAGAAAAATGGGTCGTGACAGGATCGATAAACAAAGTGATATACTTTCTCATGCACAAATTTTTTTTTAAAATTTCTTCAAAACCTCCCATTGTCTCACAAAATTTAACTCTTTAGACCTCTCCCCTCTAGACGAGCCTCTTTCAAATAGTAAAATTACCAACACAATCTTTTCTTTTAAACCATACAAAGCGCCTGGTCTAGATGGTTTACACTCGTTCTTTTACCAAAAGTACTGAAAAATTATCGGGCCTAGTGTTATTTATTTTTTCCATAAGATCTTCAATTCTCACCAAATTTATGATAATAATAATAATACATATTTATGCCCGATTCTTAAATTCTATAATGCCAATAATCTTAAAAACTTTCGGCAAATAGGCCTTTGCAAAGATTATAGCAAATAGATTTAAACCCTCTCTAGTCAAAATCATCAGCCTATTTCAATCTAGCTTTCTAAAAAATAGAAGAGCTAGTGACAATGTCATCCTAATTCAAGAAATCAACCACAATTTTAGAAAAAAGCTATAGTAAAAAGAATAAAATGATCCTAAAAATAGATGTTGAAAAAACTTTTGCAAAATTGAAATGGTCTTTCATCTTTAGACCCTAAAGTACTTTAAAATCTTTCCCAATATGTCAAACCTCATTATGTCTTGTATCACTTCGTCTAGTATGGTTGTTCTTGTAAATGATGCAGGAAGTGATTTCTTCTACCCCAATAGAGGCATTAGACAGGGTGATCCTATGTTTCCTTATATTTTTACCCTTTTGCATGAAAATGCTATCACGATATATTAATTTTCAGGTAGATATCAAAAGATAGGATCCAGTAACCATTAGCTCTAATGGCCTTCCCCTATCCCATTTTTTTTTTGCGGATGATCTAACCATAATGAATCACATTAATCAAAAATCATGTACTACTATTAAATCTGGCCTTGACATGTTTTGTAATCTCTCCGACCAAATCATTAACATGGCCAAGTAAAAAATCACCTTCTCCAAGAATTGTCCCAAAGATATTAGAATTGCTACCTCTAATTTCTTCGGGATGAAAAGTAGTGAATCTTTTGGTACATACTTTGGATTCTCTATCCTTGACTCCCCCACCAAAATTCAAAGACGTTTTCTTTATTATTGATAATATGTGAAGTTGCCTTTCCAATTGAAAGATTAATTGGATAAACGTGACATGTTTCATGTCACGGTCCAAACTCCGGTCGTGATGGCGCCCAACGCATTGCTAGGCAAGCCTGACCATCTTATCCATTAAACCAACCAATTATTAATTTTAGGTGATCAAGTTAAACTTAAATAGCAAGTGATCATATCAAAATGATAAATGTAATAGTAGAAGCATACAAAATACGGTCCAACCAAATCGTGGTGTCGCAAGTCTGAGCCTCTACGGAATAAACAACCTATACAAACAAGTCTAGGCAAAATGAAAGCAACAAAATGATAAGGAAGGAGAAAACAGGTTCTGCGGACGTCGGCAGCTACCTCGTAGTCTCCGCAAAATAGATATAAATAAGCAGCTGCAACAGCTCAACTGCTCTCTGGCACCTGTGAATCTGCACAAAAAGTGTAGGGGAGTCGGGTGAGTATGTTTCAACTCAGTGAGCAACAATAATAAACAATAACTGAAAATAAGAACTCCAGTGTTATCACTAAATAGTTCTAAGGCAACCTCACAGGTAAGTCACTACGGTGAATACTCTCATCTCCAGCCCACATCTATCCCAACAAGGTCCAACACTGACCAAATCCTCACTCGTACCA
>JASVEL010005064.1:0-89572 GCA_032618575.1 Nicotiana noctiflora
TAGAACTAAGGGTGGCTTCAAGGGAGGCACGAGAGTCTTCTAAAGCACGTGCCTTATCAGTAGAATCTTGCAAGTCAGCCTGATCCTGAGATAAACTTTGTACTAACTCTCCTGCATATTCTTCCTTTATGATTAATAAAACTTTAAGTTCTCTGATCTCCTCACTTGACTTAGATAACTGCTAAGAAAAAGTACATTCCTGGCATTCTTTATCTTTCCCCACCATACTAAAAGAAGCTTTGACCCCATCTAATTCAGAAGATAAAAATTGTTTTTGTTGCTCCAAGTTATGATTACTCTCTTGTAAATCCCTAATCTTTTTCTGATCATCCTTCAGTTGCTCTTGCCAACTGTTTGCTTTATTGTCGGCTTTCCTAGCCTTCTTTTCAGCCTCAAGAATCGCCGGTCAGCTTCACGAGCTTTCTTTTCCAAAAGAGGAATTCTTCCCATAAGTTCCGTGCCTAAAAGATTAGCCTGTAAAAAAAAAGGGGGGCGGGGGTAAATATAAGTTGAAATTAAAAAGAAAATTTTATAAAAAAAGTGGAAAGAAACATACCTTAAGGGTACTATGAACTATGTCGTTTATTAAAGTTAAACAACTGTGACTGTCCATTTTCCTCTTCTCTACTTCTCCGATTAAGGGTCCAAGCCAAACATCCGCCCACCTAATTTCCTCAAAAGGCTTCTATTAGCCGGAACCTCAAGCGTAACACTCCTCATAGTCATGCTTCTATTATTGGAGTCTTCTTCTACATGACTAACAGAAGAAGAGGGAATTACAGAAGGAGGTACGCTAGACGAGGTGAAAACATGAGTGTTAATAGAAGTTGAAACAGGTACGGAGGCAGAGGTTGGTGAGGAAATAGGAATGGAAATGGTAGTTGGATTAACACTTGAAGAGATTGGAGAAACATGAGAAATAAAAATAGAAGGTGGAAGAGGGGTTTCCTCCAAAACTGGATTAAAATTTCCACCCTCAAATCCTTCAATGAAAAGGCGTTGAGTGGACTCAGGAGTATCATTCAGGATAATTTCTTCATCGGATATAATATTAGCAGGCTCGGAGGTGCGAGCAGGAGAAGATTCAATGTCATCCTCAGAAACTATCACACGCCTCTTAGACCTAGGACGAGCTGCCAAAGGGGTATTATCATCTTCTTCATCAGAATCTTCTTCAAATGATTTCCTCTTTATTAGAATATCCCGTGTTCTCCCTAGAGGTAAGGAAGCATTAGAAGAAGTTCTAAGGGCAGTAGCTACTTCAGCTGACATCCCTCGATTGGCAAATCCTGATAAAAAGAAGGATATAAGAAGGGATATATAAAAAGAGAGAATTAACTCTCTACAAAAGAAATACTAAAAGTATACCATGAGTTTTGACTCTCCAACCATGCTTAATAGAAATTGATTTCCAAGTACGTGATTCCGTAGGTGCGGCCTTCAGAATAGCATCTACCCAAGCACGGAAGCCAGGGACGAGTTCAACATCTTCCATGGTAGCTATCAAAAAGTGTAACAAAAATGCTTTAAAATATAAAAGATCAAAATATTAAAAATAGACACGGTAAGAAATAAAATACTTACGTGTCATGTTCCACTTCTCTGGGAAAGGCATGTTTGATCCACCTACCAAATCAATTGTAGGAACACTAACAAACTGTGTGTACCAACCACGGTCATTGATATCCTCAGGGTTTATCAAAACCCTTTATCTCCAGCAGATAATGAAAAAACTCCATTACAAAAGAGTTTGGGATGGTAGAGGTGAATCAAATGAGGAAAAGTGAAATCCACATCTGCTTTGGTTGATAAGAACCTTAAACATGCCACTGCTCTCCACACTAGGGGACCGATTTGAGCTAAGCAGATCTTAAAGAAACGACAAAATTCGAGAATGACTACGTCAATAGCAGGGGTAAAACCCAGAGTGAAAGGGTAAGTATAAACGCAAGAAAAATCGGGCCTATAAGAAGAAATTCTTTGGTTAGGATTGAGAATAACTGTGTGAGTACTATTTTTCCAAGAACAATCTTTTCGGACGATGGGGATTAATGGTTTAGTAATTAAAGAGGGGTATTGGTCAATTTTTTCCAATTTGAGCATTTGCTCACTAAAGGATTCTTTGTCATGTTCAAAAGATAGATTTGATGGTACAATTTCTTCTACCATTGGTTCCTGAAGGGGTTCAGCAAGTTCTTTTCCCTTAGAAGAAGATTTGGCAGATGAAGATCCTTTAGAAGAAGTACTGAAAATAGAAGGAATGTTAGAACCGGATGCGCCACCTCGTGTTGATCTTGCACCACGAGGGACATTTGCTCCACCTCTTATGTGTCTTGCAGGAGCATTGGAAAATTGATCGAGAATTGGAACTTTTCTAGGGTTAGGATGTGAAGATGCCATTGTTTAACAAATTGTTACAGAAAAAAAAAACAAAAGGAAGAACTGAGGGGTAACTTGGTGAAAAAGATGACTAAAGAAGAAGAAATCGAAGGAGTATATGGAAAACAACTGGTGGACCAGGAAAAGTAATGATGAAATGCCTATAATAAAGGTAACCATCACTTCGCGAATAGTGAAGAAAAAGGCTGCAGAACTACAGAACTAGTGAAGAGGTGACACGTATGTGATGCATTAAATGGAAGGGACAATTGAAGCGTCAACACTGACATAACATTTATTGTGACAAAAATTCTCTTTTTAATGAGAATCCACTTCCCAAGTATTTAAATGATAAAAAAATGGAAAGTGGGGGGACTATATGTATTGGGGAAAAAGTTTTTTTCTGATGTGACAAGACACTTGGAAAGGTCAAAAGGTTATCCTTCCGAAAGAGGATAAATAAAAGATATTAGAAGACAAATTAGACACGGGACGAAATTCAGCTACGAGTCTCGTATCTGTTCAAAGTGGGTTGGAACGTAATTCTAAAGACAACGGGTATCAAGAATAAATAGATACGAGTTTCGTATCTATTTAAGGCATTCAAATGTAACAAGTCAAAAAACATTTAAAGCATGGATCTGGAGGCAGAAAGAAGTCCAAGTTCAATAATTAAATACCTGATACGTTGAATAATTAGCATTTAATAAGAATGATTGTATAACGACCCATTTAATGTCATTTATCAATCATAATTATGTCATTAAAACATAGGTTTCATTCTCCTACCTAGAGTCAGCTATAAAAGGAGGAAGTTCTATCAATTGTAGACACGATTAACTGTTGAAAGCCTACTGAAATACAATTTTACTTTACTGTTCTGATTATTGAAAGCCTGTCATATTTTTCGGTCTCTTGATTATCAGTTACCCGATTTTTCTATTATTTTTTGGTTTTAATCAAAGTTCTATATTTTGGTTGAATAGAAAGTATAAAGAGTTCTATAATAACAACGTAGAAACCTTAATGCTATATCAGACTTCGATTATGGAAATATCTTTATGTTGGCCTAAATTGTGTAAGGAAGAAAAGTATTCACAGAGGTAGAAATGTTTTAATCACTACAAGGCTCCTGATTTTCAGGAATTCGGATTATTGATTCTGCAGATATTCGTTATAAAACTTTATCTATATGTATTTATCAGAAACAACTCAAAGACTTGAAAAGAAGATAAAAGAAAACAAACCCAAAAAATCAGGAATCATACGCGGTTTGGCCTCAAAAAACCTAGAAATATAATTTTAGTAATTGACCTCCAATTTTCCTCTCTCACACTCTCTCTCTATTTTGGAAACAAAAGAGAGAAGAAGTGTTTGTCTATGAGAGAAGTTGGATTAACCAATTTCCCCTGTTGACTCTTAAGAGCTTTCCTATCATCTCTCATTTGCTCTGCACGTTATACAAGTTTTCTTTATCAATTTTCCTTCCTTTTTTTTTTTAAATAAACAAAACTTCTTTTTATATTAATCTTGATTCTGAAATCTTGAATGCTCTTGTTCTTCTTCCCCCTTCTACAATATTTTAATCAAATCTGCTATTATATTGTTATTATTATTCAGCAATTTTTTGCGTCATCAAATACTAATTTTGGTTTTTCAATTGTAAAAACCAAGAAAGTTGACCTGCTACAATCATTATTTTATTTCTTATGGTTGTCTTTTTCCTCAATTTTGTATAAAACTTGTCATTGCTCGATAGAAATGGCAATTGGGGCATGTTTTGGTGTGCCTCCTTTCTTTTCTCGCAGGAAGCATAGTACAATATTTGAGGTATTTTTTTCTCTTTTCTTTCTTTTTCTTCTTCCATTTTCTCTTAAAACTTCTTGTTGTGTGAACGTGTTATGATCATGTTGAAGAATGTAAATTCTCGTACTTATACACGAGAATTTAATATCACAAATTCTGAATTTGGGCAATATTACCATGCAAAACCTCATATATGGCGATTTTGAATTTGGAATCCTTTTGTTTTCGTGGAAACCCAAATACTTAGCTAGTGTTTGAACATAAATTTAATTGAAACTCGAAAAAAGAATTTTTGAAGTTGTGTTGACAAGTAATTTTTAAAAACAAAAGTTGTGTTTGGACGTGCATTTTATTTGAAGAAAATTTGAAGTTTTGTGAGTGGAAGAAACAAATTCACCCAGTTTTTGGGAACTTGAAAACTTTTGAAGTTTTTTTTTCAAAACATGATCATATTTTATAAACAAAAATATTTTCAACTTTTTTTTTGTTTTGAAAAAATAAAGTCAAAATCTATGGCCAAAGGAGAGCTTAATCAATTTTATCGTATGGTGAACAACGACGTATAGCCATAAGGAGACATAAAACATATTTGATTTGAGAACTGAGTTTTATAGCCCCAAATATAGTAATTTCTGATAAATCCTTAAAGCACAACTCAAGATATTTCATCACAACTGAGTCTCTCTTTTTTTTTTCTTTTTTTTTTTTATGGGCTGAAGACTTTCTTCTTCTTTTTTTCCTTATAATATCTGATGTTCTCTGAACACAATAACCAGATTGAAGCATAAAATCTTCTGTATTAATTTGTGCATGAATATCCTTATATGAGAATACTAAATCATACATTTTCATGCAAAACCTGAAAGGTGGTCATATTGAAATTGGAAGATGATTTCTGGCAACATTTCCTTTTTTTTGACAAAGTGTTTCTTCTTGTTTATGAATTGTGTCATATGATGAAACAGATTAAGGAGAGAAACATACAACCATTATATAATTTTTGTTAAAGGAACATGAAAGCCCAAGGATAATGATTTCCGAAAAAAACATGAGAAGATACACCACCTAAAAGTTTGTCATCCATGGAAAATAGAAAAAAAAAAAAAAAGATCCTTACCATGTATATGTCATAGATGTGAATAATGATATGAGGTCAAAGAAACATGGAAAATTGTATTTTGGATATTAATTAGTAGTAGCTAACAAACATTTGCAGGAAGAAGACATGAAAGAGACAAAGAAAAGACCTGTTGTTGAAAAAAATAAAACACCTGCTATTGCAATATCAAAAAGTTTTAAATCAAGCAAAGGTTCGACGGTGCGCAATTCTTGTAGAGTAGCAGGAAACTTCATAATAATGACTGAGCTTCGGAACAAGATCCTTACCTTGAGAGACTTGCTTGACTTGTCTCCTTGTATTGGCTCTGCATCTGTAAATGAGGTATTCTTCTGTTACTCAAAGCATAATAACATTCTTTGAAAGGTTTTAACTTATATACACCGATAGTATAATGAATTTTTACATCACCACTATACTTTAACTGGTTATACCATGTTAATATGATGATGTAAAAACTTTACACTGTCAGTGTACACAAGTTAAAACTCTGAAAGAAAAAGAGCAAAGCAGAATTTGGTAACTTCTTTTTTTCCACAGCTGCTGATTTTGACACTGAAAGATCTGCAACAATTGTATCCTTCAATCAATCCATCTATCTCTTTGTCAAAAATTGATGAAGCATCAATGCATCAGGTTATTATTTACTCAACTGTAATGAGCATTACAAATTCAATGTTTGCTACAGCGCATTCACAGTTCACTGTGCTGACCTAATTCATACATTTCTCAGGCACTGCAATGCTTTTTTGATACTATCATATCAATTGGGGAAATGTGGACAGGCAATGATGAGTGGATGGTAAAATGCAAGGAGGATTCAGTCAGTAAACTAGACAATTTAGAATACTATGGTATGTCATATGTTTATTGTAACACCAAATATCTATTTGGCACTCTTGAAAAAGACCTTAATATTTTCTGTCAATTACAACCAATTCAGGAGTTTTATTGCTCGAAGACATGATTAAGCTAGCGAGTGAAAGGATGTTCGATATGATGGATGATGATGAGGAGGATGAGGAGGATGACGATGACCAGATAAGAGATGAACGTCCATCATTCAACACATTTGGAAGGGTCCTTTCTGAATCTTACTCGAGTGCCAAATCCTCCCTCTCCAGCACTCCAGTCACCCCAACTTCAGTTCTTCCTGGGTTAATGAGTAATGCTTCAAAGAAGACATACTCTCCACCTCTTCTTCTGCCACTCAGGGTTCAAGCTGTCGGCAAGCTGAATCCTATTGATGTGAAGCGCCTCTCTTTCCACATGTTCCCTCATGTGGCCGCTCAAGATTCAAATTTTGTGGTTCAGCTAACAAGCACAGAGGCAAAGAAAGATTCTGAAGTGAAAGCCAAAGATGATCATGAATTTGGGCAAGATTGTGAAATGACAGACATGCCGGATATTCTACTGACTAGTATGGATGATGAATCAGAAAATAAAGGAACATATAACCCTGGTGCTAAAAATACTCCAGTGTCAGGACATGTTACCTTGGATGTGCTTTTACCTCCTTCATCGCTCCCTGAATCGCGAGCAGAACAAGGAGCAGAGCCACAATCACCGCTCACTTTATCATTGAAGGTCATCGAGTCACAAAAAACAGCATCTCCTCTGCAGATTTCTTTGCACTCAGTAGATAAGGATATATCAAAACCATCATCACCAAAGGCCCAGTCACAGCCCCCACCATTATCAACGAACCAACCATCTACTTTTGCACCAGCAGCGCCACAACCACCACCTCCACCTCCACCTCCACCAGTATCCACTTCATCAGGGAATGCAGAAGGGTCACAGCCTGCACCATTGTTAGCACAACTAAGTGGTGCTCCACTGCCTCCTCCTCCTCCTCCTCCCATGACATCAGCTAATGTAGCGATACCACAACCGCATATCAAAACGTTATCTGCACCCCCACCACCACCACCACCTCCCATGACAAGAAAAGAAATAACACATCCACCTCCACCACCACCACCTACATCAGGAAATGGAGCGGCACCTCCCCCGCCCCCACCACCTCCCATGAAATTGGAAAATGTAATATCAATTCCATCTCCACCCCCACCTCCCATTGGATCAAAGGTTATAGCACCTCCACCACCTCCTCCTCCCATGGGATCGAAGGTTACTGCACCTCCACCACCCCCGCCTCCCATGGGATCAAAGGTTATGGCACCTGCACCTCCACCTCCACCAATGACTTCAAATGGAAGAATGCCAGCACCACCTCCACCCATGCCAATGGGAAAAGGAGCTGCACCTCCACCACCACCAGGGTTTGCAGGTGCCAGGAGCCTAGGACCTAGGAAAGCAGCCACTAAATTGAAGAGATCATCCCAAATGGGAAATCTTTATCGGCTTCTCAAGGGTAAAGTTGAAGGATCTAGTTTAGATGGTAAAGCAAAGGGGAGAAAGGGAAAAGTTGGTGGTGCTGCACCCGCAGGAGGCAAACAGGGAATGGCTGATGCATTAGCAGAGATGACAAAGAGGTAACTAATCCTCAAATTGATTATTTCGGTACAGGTGATACTTTCATAGACGTTAGCTTTATGTATTAATATTATACCATATATGTCTCAGGTCAGCATACCACCAACAAATTGAAGAGGATGTTAGAGTACATGCACAAACAATCAAGGAGATGAAAACAGCCATTGCCTCTTTCCAAACATCAGATATGTCTGAGCTTATTAAGTTCCACAAAACTGTAGAATCCCACCTAGAGAAACTAACGGATGAATCTCAGGTTTCGTATATAAGTGTTGTATACATTATCCTCGATGATTCCCACTTCAGGGTGTTGGTTTAAAAAAATTTCGCTACAGGTGCTAGCAAGGTTTGAAGATTTTCCTACAAAGAAGTTGGAAGCATTGAGGATGGCAGCAGCACTTCATACCAAGTTAGATTCAATAGCCAAAACTCTACAGAATTGGCCAATTGTCCCACCTATTGGACAACTTCTTGAAAAAGCTGAGAGTTACTTCAACAAGGTAGAAACTAAGTCCGCAGTTGATAACTTGTCAATTTTTATATTTCCATTAGTAGCTCTAACAAATGGTTATATCATCTAGATCAAAGGAGAAATGGACACACTGGAACGAACAAAAGATGAAGAATCCAAGAAATTTATAAGCCATAAAATCCACTTTGATTTTGGCATCCTTGTGCGTATCAAAGAATTGATGGTGGATGTTTCCTCAAACTGTATGGAACTGACTTTGAAGGTAAGCACAACGTAAAACATGTAGCAAATGTAGTAATTCTTATGAAATCACTTACTTTTAGTATGTTAGTGAACATCTTTTGAAGTAACACTTAATGTTGAATCAGGAGAGAAGAGAAATAAAGCAAAAGGAAAATGAAGGAGCTGGACCCAAAATTGATGGTCATAAAAAGGGATCAGCTAAACTTCTTTGGAAGGCTTTCCAATTTGCATTCAGAGTCTATACTTTTGCTGGTGGCCAAGATGATCGTGCTGACATGTTGACAAGGGAATTGGCTCAAGAAATCGAGACAGATCCTAATCCAGAGGCATAAAGTATAAGCTCATTTATTCAACCCCACCCCCCCCTCCCCCACCAAAAAAAAAAAAGATCACTATAGGTGAAAATATAAAATGCATTGGTGCTCATATATAGACACTTTTGAGAGGTTTGAGCATTTAGCATAATGAAGCTTTCCCTGGCAGGTGTTTTGTAGATGCTTCTTGATCTGTGATTACATGCATATTCTACGAGTGAATTGCTAGACATTATATCCTTCTTCGTTTAGAAGACGAAGAGAAGTGAGCTAAACTCTAGCTTTGCTCTACCACCTGCAATACACACAATATCTATTACACCTTTGTGACTGGTTTTGTAGCTTGTACATAACCCTGGATTTTCTTTACTTTCAGAATTAAAAGAGTATACATGTGAATGATTTCCTTGTTCGTGCATTTTTGATATAGTCACAGTTTGCCTTGTTCCTGCGTTTTGTATGTTTTTGTCCAGTCACCAAATTTCCAGGAGTTTTATGATTTTGAGTCTTAGTATTTCATTTCTTTTGGTCAAATAAAGTTAATTAACCATTGTTATCATACCATATGATCTGCACCTGATCGCTAAGAAGAATAACATAATGCAATAAGATGACATATTAGTGAATGAATATGCATCAAAATTTATTAGTCTCTATCAAGTTTACATTGTTCCATTGAAATCGTAAAACCTTACGTGGCTTACTTTTAACATCCATATACATGACCATAGAACATTATACAGTTGAACTGATTTTTGAATTATGTTCGTACTTAATTAGTGTCTACAACCGTAGTAACATAGAAATAGCAGGTATAGAGTAACTACCCTGAATCCGCCTCTGTCCATATATAGTACACAAGCAGATCAGTTGGCTATTTTGTTAACATCAACTATATGAGATTAAATAAGTTAGTATGCATGCAAATTAAGAAATCAGAATTCAAGAGGTAAATAAACGCAAAATGGTCCCTCATCGGCTGATACAAAGATAACTGAGGATCAGGTGTATAAAAGCATGGCAAGGAGCAACAATGAAACATAATTACCTGGACGGGGTCACTGGGCGATCAACAAGACTCATGGCCTAAGTTGGTGACCTCCATTGCACTTTTGGAGAGGTGCCGGCCTAAGATCGACCGAGCCTACGTCATAATTTGTGGTAGCCCTATACCCAATGCTTTAACCAAACAAATTCTGCTCAAGCTATTGCTTTAATCATTGCTTCGCCCAGAGTCAAGCGATCAATTCCGTAAATCAAATTCTTACTGCCACCTCCTTATTCCAGTTAGCCCTACTTTCCAGTCTACAAAATATGAAGGCTTAACCCAGCGTGATTCGTCATCGTTCCTGTTAATTCAAAGACTAAAGGCCTACGGCTCGTGTATTCATTTAGCGAGGGAAGTGCACAAATAGCTGTTTTAGGACCCTTATCTAAATACTAGTCAAATTTTATAAAATGTTAAAGTTTGTCTTAGAATCAATTTTAGACATGTGGGTCTAAAATTGAAATCGTGGATCTGAAGTTTCCAAATTAAGACCTCCGGATCTAGATGGACTCTGCCCAAATCTAACTTCGCAGTTTGACTGAAATCCAAATTTTACTGAGCACATGTGTGGCACTTGACAACTCCCTCACGATCTTGCATAATTTGCTCATGTTCTTGCTATGCCAAGTCAGCCTTACAACATTCAAGATCGCTAAGGAAATGCTAGAAAGAACACAACGAGAATTGGCAAAAGAAACTTTGTATTAGAGAGAACTTGAATTGTTTGCTTGATGAATATTTATAAGATAAGGAGTTTCTCTACAATTTCTACAAGCCTTGAAGATTCCAAGGACTTTTCTAGCAAATCCATAAGGATATAGGTTCTTCCTAAAGAAATGTCCATACTTCTCTATAATCATCTCACAAATGCTAACCTTCTTCTTATGTAAGCTTTCACATGGCATTAATATATGGCAACTGGGGCCTATGCAGCATGATGATATGGCGGGTCATCACACTCTCTCCCACCTAATATTGCGACGACCGCGACGCAATGCTGCTGCATAAACTCTCGGATCTTATCTTTGAATTGCCATAAGTCCTCATATCGTTCCCATGTGGCCTCTTCTAGTGATTCTCCTTTCAACTGACGAGAAACATAGCATTGGCTTTTTGCCCTTGTTTTCGCCTGGCCTGGTAATCCATAATAACCTTAATCTCTCGATCATGCAAGGTGGTGATAGTCACAGGCGCTCGACTTGATTGGCCCCTACTCAGATCATCCTTATCTTCATGATATGGCCTTAAGCATGTTGGCATGGAAGATAGGGTAGATCTAAAGACTCAACGGATGGTTGGGAAGGGTTTTCTTCTTATTTGGCCTTCGTGAGGGAATTTTCAGATATGGTTCCTGCGGCCGGGCATGCTACCCGGCAGGGTTGTTGATTTCGTTATTGATTTGGTATCGGTCACCGTATCGTGTGGCACCGGTGAAGTTAAAGGAGTTGAAGGAGCATAATCAGGAACTCCTCGATAAGGGGTTCATTGGTAGGTCAATATGGATGTGTGTTCTACATCGAGCCGACTTTGTTGACTCCGAGTTGCTATTGTTGAGGCAAGTGTTGATTCGATTGTTATTGAGCGTATTAGTGTTCTGAAGTTATCTATGAGTCACCTTTTCGCATTGCGAGGCATTATGGTTTATTGGTTATAGGCACACATGGTGCGGTTCTATTGGGGTCGTATAGTGGAATTCAAGCGGGAAGAGTATTGGGTATCACTCGGTGGATGGTGTATCGGTTGTGTCCTTTCAAGTTTGTGTGGTATTATGTCACTTGTTTCATCGTTGTTATGATAATTTGCTTCTAGTACTAGACATCAAATTACGCTTGGTTGATGATTTTTAGCATGGTGACTTGGGGTATCTCATGTGAACCAATGTTTGGATAGGGTCGCGCATTGCAGTGAAGTTATGTTGAGCTATGATCCTTCGGTAAGATTCATGTGTTCTGGTTCTACGATGTGTGATGGATTCTCAGCAATGTGTTACGGTGACACTGGTGAGCTTGCGGTATAACTCTCTCTTTGATTAACTTTCCATTATTTGAGTACATTTGGATTGTTGTTTTATTAGTTCAGGGGTTGCTCGGGTTGTGGCTTTAAATTTTATTAATGTGTCATGTCACTGGAGTGGTCGTGTTGGATGAGATAAGTTCATCGAGATCTAGAATGAATACTATCGGATTCGATTTCAGCATGTTGGAAAGATAATATCGAGATTCGGTTTAGAAATTTACTGTGGTCCTTGCCAAGGGAGATGGAGCTTCATAAATGGTTGATCTAAGAAATGGTTATAAATTTCTACGTGTTTCGTTCATCATTGGCAGTATACAAAAGTGTTAGAATGAGGCTTTATGTGATAAGAGGCTTATTATCGATATTCGGTTGTTTTGAGCAACTGTTGTGATTAGAAGTTATTTTGTAGAACACAAATATCGTCAAATTGAGATTTTTTAGTTTAAATTTTCAAGACAAATACGTATTAGCTAATTTCTAAATAATAGCCCTAATAATATCTGTTTGTATACCTCCCCATTTCCATTTTGAAATGGGTCAAGAAATGCCGCTCGATACCACTCTAAAGTACATTTATCATACAGAATATTGAGTTGTTCTTCACCATTTTTATCCGGGTTTGAGCTTGAGGGAGTAAATTGAAGAGGTATTTCGAGGGGATTTCATAGAGATAAGGTTTTTGGACCCTAAACTTGTTTCTATGATAGTTTTTAAGTGTTTAAGCTTGAAATTTATGGTAATTAGTGGTTAAAATTGGAGGTTTAGGGTTTAAAAATTAGAGACCTAAATTTAGGAATTTGAGAGACCATTTGTGGTTGGACTTTGGTATTCTTGGTATGTATGGACTCGTGGAAGGATAAGGGTTCTATTGACATGAATTGTATCGAATTTCGAGACGTAGGCGTAGGGGTCAGATTTGGCCAATTTTTGGAATTGTGTAATTT
Organism: Nicotiana noctiflora; assembly: GCA_032618575.1. Classification (NCBI taxonomy): domain Eukaryota; kingdom Viridiplantae; phylum Streptophyta; class Magnoliopsida; order Solanales; family Solanaceae; genus Nicotiana; species Nicotiana noctiflora. The sequence goes on from JASVEL010005064.1 coordinate 12,839, forward strand.
GATTATTTTCGCATAGGCTTCATTCCCTTAGCATATATTGATATTGTGATGTTGTTTTTGGATAGATTCGACGCGATTTGAGGCTGAGTTGAGAGGCAAGGGCGTCATGGGGTAGTATTTCACCCGGGTTAAGGTAAGTAACAATTGTAAATTTGGATTGAGGGTATGAAACCCCTATATTTCGTACTATTTTGATAAATGAGGTGATGCACATGCTAGGTGACGGGTGTGTAGGTGTGCACCAGTAGGGAATGTGACTTGGTCCGTCCCGTGATGACTATATAGTTGCATATTTTGATATACTATATATGATATCTATGAATTTAGAAGTTGTTTTTGTTAATATGGGCAAAATACCATGTTTGAGGCCTTTGTGCCTAGCTGTTTAGACCCTTAGTGGTGTTTTACTGATTTTTCTTGCATTGTTTTGATCGAAAGCATAACCTCAGTCATGTTTACCTGTTATTTGTTAAATCCGATTTCACTACTCTATTTTCAAATTACAAAACTGTTTGGACTGAGTTCCCTGATTTTTACTGAAATGCCCCGAGTGGCTGTGAGGTTAATGAGTAAGAGAGAGGTCGAGGGCCGGATGGTAAGGACTATATTATATATTTATGGATCAGGTTGCACGCTGCAACTATATATATATATAATCGGGATGCATGCAGCGATATATTAGATCGGACTGTGTGCCGCAGCGATATGATGCTTTAGCTGAAGGAGCCCCTCCGGAGTCTGTACACCCCTAGTGAGCGTAGTCGACTATATATATTGGATCGGGCTACACGTTGCATTGATTATTATTATTATTACTATGAGATAATTATCGAACTAGAGTGTTGAGTTTGAGTACTGTGTGATGAGAAATAAGTCACGAGTGACTGAGATGCTTGCCCGAGAGGCTATATTTATGAGTGATATCTAGCCCAAGGGGCCTGTTTATGACGGTTTCCCTGTTTTCACTCTTCTTATTTATTAAGCCTCTACTGAAATTATTGAATACATGTTTCAGAGGATTTTTGACCGAGACTTGAGTTTTTTACGAGTTAAATTGATTATTCAATTGTAGATTTTTGACTTGATATTTCTGTTGAGATTTCCTGATATATGATTTTTAAATGCTCGTCACTGCACTCAGACTTTATGTACTTTAGTTACTTACTGAGTTGGCATGCTCACGTTACTCCCTACACTTTATGTGCAGATCCAGGTGCTCGTGCATCAGAGTGAGAGCTTCCAGCACTCTCCGAGTATTTTCGGAGATCGCAAGGCAGCTGCACAACATTCGTAGCCCATCCTTACTCCTTCCTATCTTAGCATTTTATTATCTCAGTCTACTTTATAATATTTAGACCATATTCGGTTATACTTAGAGGCCCATGACTAGTGACACTAGATTCGGGCTGTATAGTATATTTTGTACTGTTTACCGCATATTGCTGTTGATGTTATATTACATATGAATAATTTGAAGACTTAAATAGTTCTAGAAAAATGATTTTTATAAAAAGAACTTTATGTGGTAATTGTTAGGTTTGTCTTGCCTAGTACTATTATAGGCGCCATCACAGCCAGGGTATTTGGGGTCGTGACACTATCATCTCATACCGGGATACGTAGATTACATCACGGTTCTAGAGGGTTGTACAACATGATTTAGGTACTTGGGTGGAATTCAGCACAATATTTCACCCTCAGACGGATCATTTTTGGACTTAAAAAAGTTGCATATTTTGGTATTCTTTAGTAGCTCATTTCCTACTTTGCGTTCGCAAGGGGTGTTCTGCATTCGCGAAAAGGATCCGGGGCACATGGAAATTTTATGCTTCATGTTCGTGATGTTGATCCCACATTGGCGAAGCTCTGAGATCATATGTCTACGCGATCGTGAAGAGGGTCTCACGTCCGCGTTGTCATACCTCCCTTTTTACTACTATTAACATAAAGTATACCCCGCTATTTACGAATACACCCCAAAAAGGGATATAATAATAACAACAGGGAAGGAGTTTTTCCACTTTAAGGACAATTAGAACGGGATTTATTTAAATTTTAGAGTCGCCACTTGGGAAGATAATGGTGTCCCAAGTCACCGGTTTAATCCTGAATTGTCACGACCCCAATCCCAGTCGTGATGGAGCCCAACTCAACTGCTAAGCAAGCCCGACCAATTACACTCTCATCCCGAGAATGAAGCTCAAATCAATTACCTAAATATTATTACCAACAATAAAGCTAAACTGAGTAATCACCCAAAGATCTAGGGTCACAAGTCTAGAGCCTCTAAACATGATCGGATAACAATAAGTAAACCAAATACTCAACTCTGAATAATGTATATACAAAGGAAAGCTGGAATAAGAAGAGAAGCCATGTCCTGCGAACGCCAGCAGCTAACTCAGCAACTCGGATAAATACTGATAAAAGCTGGAGTGCTCGTCTATCCCTCCTGTGTACCTGAATCTGCACACAAAGGTGCAGGGAGTAGGGGTGAGTACTAAGTACTCAGTGAGTAATAAATATATACAAGTAGCTAAAAGTAAGAAATCCACAGAATACCACATAATTAAGCTAAACTACAGTCCGATTCCTCCTACGAACAAGCAACAACAATAGTACATTACCACTATCACAGATAATTCACATACAAGGAATGCAATGCAATGCACATAACCGCTACGACGTGTAGCCCGATCCATTTAACGTCGACGGCGCTCACTGGGGGTGTGTACACACTCCGGAAGGGCTCCTACAGCCCAAGCGCAATACCGCTGCGGCGTGCAGCCCGATCCTCATATCAACCACTACGGCGTGCAACCCGATCCATCCTCAGTCCACAACAAACATATAAGTCACACAACAGCTCAAATTATTTATTTTCAGGTTCCAGTTCATAAATTATGAAAATACTTTAACTTTTATTTAATTTTCCCAAAACAGGTGACTTAGCGTTTCAATACGGTGATTTCAAACCAGGGCTGACATTAGTGATTAAGCAAGTATAGCTATCACATATATAACTATCCCCTAGGGATACTATAGGTCGGCACAATGCCCCAAACACGGCTTACAACCCACAATTTTATCAAGCACCGTGTTTTTCAACCACTAATATCATATTATACTCATTCGGGATGGACTAAGTCTCAATCCCTAGTCACAATCAATCCCGCACCTGCCACGGGGTGCGAGCCACGCTCTACTAGCGTCACAATGTGCTAAGCCGGGGTTTCTAACCCTCAGGCTACCATATATACAAACTACTCACCTCTAGCCGGTCGTAGACTCGTCCGCAATGCCTTTTCCTTTAGAATTCGCTACCTCGCGCGTAGAATCTAGTCAAACCACGATAATTATGTCATTTACGGGTCAAAGAAACATAACCCAATTCAATTTATATGAAATACGCATAAACACACTAAGTTGGTAAAACCCGACCCTGGGCCCGCTGCTCAAAAAATTCCGAAATTTATACCAATGCGTTCCTCGTCTCTCCACGAGTCCGTACATATAAAATTTATCCAATTCCGACAACATTTTGTCCTGCAAATCTTTATTTTACATTTTTGAAAGATTCCAAAATTTGTCTTCCCAAATTCCATCTCAAGTCACTAATTAAATGATGAATTCAATGATAGATTCATGTACTTTAACCAAATCTGAGTTAGAATCACTTACTCCGATGAATTTCTTGAAAAACCTTTGAAAAATCACCAAAATCTGAGCTCTCTAGGATCAAAAATTAAATAAAACCTAAAACCTCGTATTTATAGAGTAACCCTCGGATTCCAACCGTGCTGACCGCACAAAAATGATCGCGGTCCGCACCTAGGGAGTGCTGACCGCACAAAAATGGTTGCGGCCACGCATCAATTTGACTGCAGTGACAGGCTTAACTATTTTAGCCATAACTTTCACTACAGATGTCCAAATGCCTATTATAATATGTTTCTGGAAACTAGATTCAAAGTTCGAGAACTTTCATTTTGAAATCACCTCAAAATTCCGTGTAGATAAGAATATATGAGCTTACGAAGTAGAACCAGCAGCCTGCAGACCTTCCCGTGAGCGGCCGCGCGCCTAGCGCGAAAAGGAGTGCGGTCCGCGCCTCCACTGCTGCCACCTCCATTTTTCTAAGTTTCGGGGTGTTCATACTCTCTCAAAACTCACCTGAAACACGTCCGAGGTCCCCAGGACATCAAACACAAGCACAGATACGTTCTAATACTTCATTTAAACTTGCTCGAGCCATAAAAACACTATCATTGACATCAAAATCGTCAAGTTTTCATCAATCAAGGGCTAAGTTAAACTAAAACTTTCCAAATTCTCCTTCAATCAAAAACCTGACCTAAACACTTCCAAATCAACTAAAATTTTGCACGCATATCCAAAATCACATAGCGAAGCTACAAAAATTGTTGGAATTTCATTCCGACCCCCGGATCAAAATCTCACCTACCATTCGGATTCTGCCAAAATTCAACCTTAGCCAATTCAAACCTAAAACTACACCGGACCTCCGAATTCGATTCGGATTGCTCTCCTAAGTCATAAATGATCCCTTGAAACTAGTCGAATCATTAGAATTCAATTTTCGGGCTGTCTACCTCATCGGTCATCATTCGGCTGACTTTTCTAACCTATTCTCCTCACAAAGGGATTTATGGCCTCATTTTTATTCAAATTCTCTCCGATTTGCTTCTAACTCTCCAAACACATTTAAAATAGCATATTGAGGTATTAAATGAATAAAACGGGGCAATAACTCCCGTAACGACATGTCGGGCCGTTACATTCTCCCTCACTTAAACAAACGCTCGTTCTCGAGCATACCCAGAGTTGTACTAGAAGCAGCCCAATAGCTGTATGACCTTACCAAGTATGTATGCGGGGTGGTACCACGTCACCCTCTCTATCATAAGTACGATAACACAATATAGCTGAACTTCCACAGTCCATCTGCACCCTAGACCACCTTACACCTTCCAAAATCATATTCCAATTCCGAATCCCACGTCTATACTCATAATACACCCGAATCAAGTATAATAGCCCATACTCGCCACTCTGGGTGAGATCTTATGGTGTACCAAACAACCCAATCACTTGAGACGATGTCCTCTAATCACAACAATTTTCCCGCAATAACCAAATACTAACTGAAAAACCTTTTTCCATTACCTAAAGTCTTATTCCAACACCTTCATATATTGCCCATGGCAACCGAACACGCGATATATCGAATCCATTTCTCAGGTCATCCATTCATGGATTCATCCCTCTTTTAACTGATACCACCATAGATTTCGGAGCCAAACCTCGATATTACCTTTCTAAGTAGCTTAAACCACATATGCCCACACTCATTACTGGCTCCAATGATCATTTCGATTATAACACACCGCACGGTAATATGACACCTCCACACCGGCCTAAGACACGACGAGCACAATACAATCTCAAATAGGAAACGACTGAACATACTCAACTCATGACAACTAACTCAAACACAAGAGCTGTAATTCAATTCCTCAGTACCATCATAACATATGACTGAGATCCCGTCTTACATTACAGAAATAGAGTACCTGAACTCTCCTCGAAAGGTCATAACATCATTTGGCCTTGCCACAACTTATGATTCCATCCAAAAACTATTACCCATGAAGCACCTCAAGTCATCTCATCATGCTCAAAACAGTCAGCCACGCACAGATCTAGGTCTGAACCTAAGCAATCAATCTCACCCACGGTGAAACAATTAATATACGCCATCAAATCTTGTAAGGACATAATCGATGCGCCATTCGCCGAGCGACCCAACACTGACTTTTGCTCAGAGACTAGGAAGTATTGTACACAAGGTAGCGTATAGAAAAGCTACTCTCCATATTACACGGTTTCTGCGTGCAACCTGCTCAAAATAACCTTCCTGTGGCGGCGTGCCACCCGATCCAGATACCATACCTGTGGCAGCGTGCCACCCGATCCAAATAACCCGTGACGGCGTGCCACCCGATCCACGCATAAATCTCGCAAAAATAAATGCACACCGATTCAAATTGCTCATTACAACAAACATATATATAGCCTCAAGCTCGGCCACATGAAACGCATCCGACAACGTTCCTCGATACCGGAACTGAATCAATGGTAGAGACCTCTGCACTGATATTCGCCACGAAAGATCCAACTGACAAAGCATTACCTACCAGCCGCTTGCTGGTCCAGGGTACAACTACCCTGTTGGAGAATACTATGATGCACTCTGCTACGCGATTTGTGCCATTTTCGACATAGTCCATATCACATTAGTCTAGACGACCTGACTTATGAAAACCAGTCTGAAATAAAGTATCATAACCCAAATTCATCATATCAAGCTAAGAGAGAGCCACTAGGGCTTCCAATTTCCGATGATCGCTAAACGGTGCCGATACACACGATATACAACCACTGCATAGGCAGATTACGAGAACTTCTAGTCTCCATCACCTATATAACACATGAATTACTATGCCTGATTCCACACTCCATTGTACGAATAAATAACACACATCAAGCATCCATTCATACCACAAAAGTCATTCAGAAATTTCCCTATGCCATCAACAACTCATTCATCACAGTCGATCCAACACGAGAATACCACCCTACCACTAGATATTATCAGTTTACATTACCTTGTCCCTTTTTGACCATATACCCTGCCAAATCACTAGAATAGCAGTACCATTTTTCCCTTAATCGCTAGAAAGATCGATTCTTAGATAACCTGCAACAGCCCGCGCCGCTCAATAAATTTTTTTTTGACTTCCCGTATATTATGAACTGATCTCAAAGCCTTGAACATGCCATTAACAACTTTCCATAGCACATCGCATATACCATACCACACTGAGATAACATGGAAACTTCTATCCTTTTCCAACGCCGCAAACATCGACACACTCTACTAGTCAAGGACCTTCATGATCCCATATAGAAGAAAGTCATTACACATTCCATGCCTCGCATACCGACAGGAATATACTCACTTTCAAACCACGGTAGAACATATCACAAACTCTTTCTCTCAATCCATTGCATAAGTTTAACTGTCAGGACTGAGTCCTTCTACCCACATCGAGCTACAGAACTGCCAGCACTCAAGCGCTTTATTTCACAATATCTGCAAGACTCATTACTTCGAACACATACCGGGAATTAATCGTATCCTTATCACACCGTTTCAATTTATCAACAAGTTGTTCCATTTACCCAATTTCCTTTCTGATTCGTCTTTAATTTAATATTAGCCTTTACTGTAGCACTACAATATCTCAACTCATGTTACCACACGAGACTCATACACAAGGCTACACGGTCTCAGGCTCACAGGCCGATGAATACTCTCTCAATGTTTCCCAGAAGTACCACATTCTACAATGCTTTATTTTGAAGAACTTCCTGCGATAAGGAATTCGTTATCATTATCTCCCAATACGGATAAATAGAATCCCATCATTCACATAATATAACACAAGTCTTGATTCCTTCTAACGAAACCACCGTCTTTAGCCATATACATAATCTTAATACACCTGACTGTTACAAGTAAAATCTTGAACACTGCAAAACCATTCTCGGGCGTCGTTTACCCTTATTCAATTATAATTCAACTGTATTATTAAACAGAACCACTCATGCCTTGTTAGAACTCTGGCACCGTAGAACATGATTACATACAGAAGCATTTAGCTATCTTTCTTTCCTATACACCGAACATTCTTTACCAGTAGTTCAAACCATCCTATTATTTCTTCATATCTACGAAGCACCATAACCTTTATCAGAATTTCCCAACATACTTAGAGACAGAATCAACATAGCACACAACAGTGCAATCGGTTAATCAATAACAACCTCCCCAACTTGGCTCGGAGCCATACATCAAAGCACTTTTAGCCGCTCATAGCATTCTTTACTCAAATGATGCCACAATGTTATGGTGAGATTAAACTCAAGTTATTTACAAGCTTGACAAAGACTCGAATCATCAGAGACCTTAACCCTTCTGCAATTCTTGCATTTATACACATACCACAGTTAAGCCTACTCTCTTTAGGTGACAAAAATCTTTTCTAAGTCCCAAATTTTTCAAAACTTTTGGCAGAGTTTCTTTTGTAAATTGGCCTACCCACCTGCCAGAGAATCACCAAACCATTCTAACAATACATCCACAACTCAACAAGACATCACAATGCATTTCAACAACATTAAATCTCAATACTATACGAATCATATTATCACGATTTATACATGAACCTGCGCTACACCTGCTCGCATCATAACACATATCAAATACCCTTCAATTACACATCCGAATCCACCCACCTACTTTGCATCAATCTAGTATTTCAGTACAACACCTTCCACCGGGATATATATAGCATAATCACTTAAGTCTTCCTGAGTCTAAACTCATTTTACTACACGTAAGGCACTTTACCTTCCAACTAAGAGATATGATAAATATTCACCACACCCATAGCTCGGGGCTACACAACAGATTACAATAAGGATCTAACACCTGACAGCTCGTACATTATTAAGCTGCCATTTCAACAGTTAGGAACAATACCGATCACATGAAATTTCATAATACAAGTTTGTAAAATTAGCACTTTCGTGCTCATGTCATAGATAAAGATCTGGCCTCAAGTCCTCCCAACTGGCCCAACATGAACTCACAGAGATTATATTTCGCCCCTCGACCAGGGAATCACAAGCCATCAAGGCAATTATATTAGTGAGCGTTCGAGTGCGTGTACATGCGTATGTAAGGAATTTCCAAGAATTATATCTCAAGCTGAATCAAGTACGCACGATAAGAATTCCAAGAAATGTGAACTGTTTCCTAAAGGTTTGCAGCCTCCCGAGGATAAGTACAGGCATCCCCGTACCGATCTACAAGACTCTACCAACCAGCTCAAGACTCATGAAGCCTAGTAACCTAGGCTTTGATACCAACTTTTCACGACCCCAATCCCGATCGTGATGGTGCCCAACTCAACTGCTAGGCAAGCCTGACCAATTACACTCTCATCCTGAGCAAGAAGCTCAAATTAATTACCTCAATATTATTATCAACAATAAAGCTAAACTGAGTAATCACCCAAAGATCTAGGGTCATGAGTCTAGAGCCTCTAAACATGATCAGATAACAATAACTAAACCAAATACTCAAGTCTGCAAAATGTATATACAAAGGAAATCTACAAATAAGAAGAGAAGCCAGGTCCTGCGAACGCCAGGAACTACCTCAACAACTCGGATAAATACTGATGAAAGCTGCAGTGCGCGTCTATCCCTCTTGTGTACCTGAATCTTTACACAAAGGTGCAGGGAGTAGGGGTGAGTACTAAGTAATCAGTGAGTAATAAATATATACAAGTAGCTGAAAGTAAGAAATCCACAGAATACCACATAATGAAGCTAAACTACAGTTCGATTCCTCCTACGAACTAGCAACAACAATAGTACATTACCACTATCACAGATAATTCACAGACAAGAAATGCAATACAATGCACATAACCGCTACGGCGTGGATCCCGATCCATTTAACGTCGACGGTGCTCACTGGGGGTGTGTATAGACTCCGGAGGGGCTCGTACAGCCCAAGCGTAATATCGCTACGGCGTGCAGCCCGATCCATCCTCAGTCCACAACATGCATATGAGTCACACAACAGCTCAACTTATTTATTTCTAGGTTCCAATTCATTTAATTATGAAAATACTTTAACTTTTATTTAATTTTCCCAAAACAAGTGACTTAGCATTTCAATACGGTGATTTCAAACTAGGATTGAGATCAGTGCTTAAGCAAGTATAGCTATCACATATATAACTATCCCCTAGGGATACTACAGGCCGGCACAAGGCCTTAAACACGGCTTACATCCCACAATATTATCAAACACAATGTTTTTCAACCACTAATATCATATTATACTCATTCGGGATGGACTAAGTCTCAATCCCCGGTCACCATCAATCCCGCACCTACCACGGGTGCGAGCCACGCCCTACTAGCGTCACAATGTGCTAAGCCGGGGTTTCGAACCCTCAGGCTACCATATATACAAACTACTCACCTCTAGCCGGTTGTAGACTCGTCCGCAATACCTTTTCCTTTAGAATTCGCTGCCTCGCACGTAGAATTTAGTCAAACCACAATAATTATGTCATTTACGGCTCAAAGAAACATAACTCAATTGAATTTACATGACATACGCATAAACGCACTAAGTTGGTAAAACCCGACCCTGGGCCCACTGCTTGGAAAATTCTAAAATTTATACCAACGCGTTCCTCGTCTCGCCACGAGTCCGTACATATAAAATTTATCCAATTCCGAAAACATTTGGTCCTTCAATTCTTTATTTTAAATTTTTGAAAGATTCCAAAATTTTTCTTCCCAAATTCCATCTCAAATCACTAATTAAATAATGAATTCAATGATAGATTCATGTACTCTAACCAAATCTGAGTTAGAATCACTTACTCCGATGAATTTCTTGAAAAACCTTCGAAAAATCGCCAAAATACGAGCTCTCTAGGTCCAAAAATCAAATAAAACCTAAAACCTCATATTTATAGACTAACCCTCAGATTCCAACAGCGCTGACCACACAAAAATGACAGCGGTCCGCACTCAAGGAGTGCTGACCGCACAAAAATAGTTGCGGCCGCGCATCAATTTGACTGCAGTGACAGGCTTCACTACTTTGGCCATAACTTTCTCTACAGATGTCCAAATGCCTATTATAATATATTTTTGGAAACTAGATTTAAAGGTCTACAATTTTCGTTTTTGAATCACCTCAAAATTCTATGTAGATAAAAAGATACGAGCTTCCGAAGCAGAACCAGCAGCCTGCAGATCTTCCCGTGCGCGGCGCGCGTCCAGCGCGAAAAGGAGTGCGGTCTGCGCCTCCACTGCTGCCACCTCTATTTTTCTAAGTTTCGGGGGTGTTCTTACTCGCTCAAAACTCACCCGAAACACGTACGAGGTCGCCGGAACATCAAACAAAAGCACATATACGTTCTAATACTTCATTTAAACTTGCTCGAGCCATAAAAACACTATCATTAACATCAAAATCGTCAAGTTTTCATCAATCAAGGGCTAAGTTAAACTAAAACTTTCCAAATTCTCCTTCAATAAAAAACCTGACCTAAACACCTCCAAATCAACTGAAATTTTGCACGCATATCCAAAATCACATAGCGAAGCTACAGAAATTGTCGGAATTCCATTCTGACCCCCGGATCAAAATCTCACATACCGTTCGGATATCGCCAAAATTCAACCTTAGCCAATTCAAGCATAAAACTACACCGGACCTCCGAATTCGATTCCGATTGCTCTCCTAAGTCATAAATGATCCCCTGAAACTAGTCAAATCATTAGAATTCAATTCCGGGCTGTCTACCTCATCGGTCAACATTCGGTTGACTTTTCCAACCTATTCTCCTCAAAAAGGGATTTATGGCCTCATTTCTATTCAAATTCTCTCCGATTTGCTTCTATCTCTCCAAACACATTTAAAATAGCATATTGAAGTATTAAATGAAGAAAATGGGGCGATAACTCCCGTAACGACAAGTCAGATCGTTACATGAATCCGAGGAAATATTACTCTATTTTAACAGTTCACGAAACTAGAAATCTGGATAAGGAATTCCGTTAACCCGGGAGAAGGTGTTAGGCACTCCCGAATTCCGTGATTCTAGAACGGTCGCTCAACTGCTGTATTTGTTCTTATTTGATTTCTTTATATGCTTTTTAGAAATGTTAATGTCCCGCTTTGTTATTTTAACGACTTGCGACGTCACGAAAACGCATTTCGAGTCACACCGCAACCAGTACACCTATGACTTTAGTGCAATTCAGCTTCGCCGAAATTTGAGGTTTGAGTCACATAAATGTGCACTCGTATTAAGGATGTATATTTTTAGTCGCGCATATAACGTCTACGTCTTATTAACTTTAGGAAAGACCGTGAAATTGTCTAAACGGTCCTTTCGAGTCTAACACTTTATATTAAAATTCATATGGGGGCCCCGTGTATCATTTCATTTTTCAATACGAGGCTCATCCCTTATTTTTAGAAGTCCAAACTTAATCATATACTATATTTTTCTATTCTATTTTTTCTCCCCAATTTGGATATGGTTTTTGTATTATTTCTAGACTTTTTATTTCCAGGTCCAGGCCAATTATTTACTACTAGGCTTGGATTTTTGGACTACGTTAACAGTCCATTGTGGAACAGACGGGCATCTGTGGCCCAGCGTATGCTATTGCCTTTGATTGAGGACCCAGATGTTACGTTAATCAAATCTGGGCCTGTATTCATGACCAGGTCCAGAGTAAGTGGACGAAATACAAAATAGGTTTGTAACTTCAACATAAAATTTAAACAAATGTTTCTCGAATGACAGAAGAAGCCAATAAAATTCATATTATTTTAGAAGGTATCAAATTACATCTCACTCATTACTAATTTCACATTCTAATAGCTAATTGAGTATTCTAAGAACATGAACTTTATATTAGTGCTATTATTCCAGGTAATCAAATAATTGTTATGATTCTAATTGTAAACTTATTTTGTTACCTAATTTTAACTAAAGGAAAAACGGTGTCGAAGTATTAACTGGACAAGTTTAAGTTTATTACAATTACAGAACTCTAAACTAATCTATAGATAAGTCATCTTCAAATGAGGCTAAATGACAATACAGTTTGAACTTAACCCATTCATTTATTTTAGATTAAATCGATCCTGATTCAGAATTTAACTAACGAAGGTAGTTAGGTCAATTTATATACTAGTTTTATAGGTGTATTAACTTTGTATTAGCCTATTTTGAACTTGGATTAGGTGATAGCTATATTTAACTGCGATTAACTACTATACTAGCTATTCTACTTTAATCTATATCAATCTCATATAGTTGTTGATTATTACAACCAATACTAATGAATTACAATGATTCTAGGAAGCACAATTACAAACTAAAGAAGAAGAAACAAGAACAAATTCAGCAAATGATTCATGTAGCTTCATTTCTTCATCAGAATTGCGATTACATCTTCAGGAATAGAAGTGTACCTGATTCAAAATAAGTCTATGAGTCTAGGCTTTGGGGAAGAAGAATAGTCAGCAAATAACAGCAGCAAAACAGCAACAAAAATGATATATATCAATCGCAGTAGAGCAGCTAATAGAATTCCAAATATAAAAATCCAGCATATCAACAAAGCGAATCAAGGAGTTCAAGCAAAGTCCAGATGAATCGAAGAACAGTAGACCCAGCAGGAATTCCCAAATTAATACCCAAGTTAATCAGCTAAGAGTTGTAGTATATGGAACTTAGAATTTAACCAAATTTTAGAACTCGAATTTTAACCATTTTTTTTAATTATTTCTAAAATGGACCCTTTTTCAGGCTCACTAGAAGCCTATTTATAGACTGATTTTTGGGAGAAATTTGGGGGAAATTAAAATAAGTTAATTTGATTCTCCTCCTCTTATTCTTTTCAATTATTTACAGTTTAGTTCATTAAGTCTATGTCGAAATGCCTTAGAGCCCTTGCTAGAAGGTTCTAGGCAATTCTATAGTGTTCTATTAGGTGTATTTTACTTAGTTACCCTCACTTGCTAAGGTTTGTTACATGAATGCCTTTTAATTATGCCCAGTTTGTCCTTTGTTTAATAGGTAATTACAGAAATACTAGACACTAAAGTCATTTTTAGCCTTATAGGCTCTATTAAATCTTCGGGAATGCCATTTACTATTCCTGTTATACCCTTATTATTTATTTCAAATTACCCGACCTACTAAGGTCTGGCAGACTTAGGTTTATGAATTATTTAATTAGTAAACACTTTCTTATAGATGTTTTAAGACTTAGCCAATTCTAGCCCCAAACCCCTTTCATATTTAGCCAACATTTATCAGACCCAACCCATTATTTAACACATAACCTCTTATTAGAAGTATATTCATTCAATTAATAGAAATAACCTCTTATCGACCACAGACTTAAAAGCATACTCAACCAGAGGTAGTTTTTCAGAAACATCCACTTAATAGAAACACAACTAAGCAATCAGTATAATTACTCAATAACAAAGATAGCCACTTAAAGACAATACTTTATCTTTCAGAAATAACACAAGAACCTTTACACTCATAACCCAAATCACAAAAGCATCCAAAGATTCAGAATGGACTCACAAATGAATCCAGTTACAAATATAGCCAGTTTATGTTACTTTGCACATATAGCCATAATCGCAAATCAACTTTCAATCAATCGGAACTCAGAGAGAAAGTTTGATAATGATTGAATCCCAACTAATCAAAACTCAATTTAGACAGAGCATGATGGACAAACATATAAACATGCTTATTTACTTATGATTCATGCGTGATAAACACTAAGAACCCTAAGAACACTTTAACAGACTTAGGCATGTGAAACAAACAGGGATATATCTTATTATTTAAGCATGCAGAAGAGATAGGCTCATTAGAATATCATAAACATGCCAAGAAAAACATTTTCAGAATCAGCAAACAAGAAAGATATAGTAAACTTAGCTTTTGGGATTTCTTTTTCCTTTTCTTTTCTTTCTTTCTTTCTTTTCTTTCTTCATTTCTTCTTTATTTCTTCTTTCTTTCTTTCTTTCTTTCTTTCTTTCTTTCCAGATCTCCAAAATTTCGAAGATGTTTAGTCTTATGATTGTTGGACTTCTTCGATGAGGCTTTTGTTTTGAGTTTTAGTGTGTGTGGGGTGGTTTTGGGGTAGGGTTGTTTTGGGGTGCTCGCCGGAGTAGGGCTCCGGCGAGTCTTTGTGTTATATTCGAGGAGTTCCGGTGATATTCGAGATTAGCCACCTAGATCGGGTGATATATCACCTCAAGGTGGTCTTAGCGTGTTAGTTTCAGAGGCTGGTTCATAGTTCTTGAGGTCGCCGGCTAGGGTTTCGGCAACCGGAGTTTCAAGAAAAAAGGAGGTCTTTAGTTTGGTGGGTTTTTATGATGGTTTCAGGGTTTGATGGGTAAGGGGTGAGATGTTCATGGCTTTCCTGAGCCGGAGATGATGGTGATGACATTTTTGCCGGCCAGTCTCCTTGGGAGACCAAGGATGGAGAAGAAGATAGAAGAGGCGGCTAGGGTTTTCTCTATATTGTGTGTGTATGTATACACTGACGTTGAACGGGAGACTGGGGTATTTATAACCATCACGTCTCGTGTAATCCTGGCCCTTGGATTAACTAAGATCAACGGCCAGGATCCTTTGCTTCAAAATGGCAACGTTTGGTTAAATGAAAGGCTTGCTTATGTCCGTTGAATGTTGAGTTCGGACGGCTGAGATTGTTTCATTATGCTACGTCATTTGGCTTTTAAAGAGACTTGGTGTCATCCGTTTGCTTATTCCTATTGAACGGCCCAGATTGATTCCTTTCACGACGTCGTTTGATTTTCCATCGAACCGCCTTATCTGGTTCGTTGGATTCATTTCATCAATAGTTGAGATTCATATGGCTTATACGGCGTCGTTTGGCCACGAGCCTGGGCAGACCAGGCTGATCTTTTTGGCTTGATGTATTTGGCCTTATTATATGTATATGTATTTCATTATGTATCTCAAATTATATATTGTATTTTGTATTTTTATCTTGTATTTTAATTATTTCATGTATTTTCTTTTGTATTTTATTTATTCCCCTTTTTGTATTTATTTTCAACTATTATATTCCTTTTATTTCCTATTTGTCCTAATTTTTCTGGGATTTTCTGATATGTTGCCATTTTCTTTTATTTTCCGGTATTTTTTGTATTTTCTTGATTTATTCTGGATTTTATATTTTTGTGATATTTTCTAA
This sequence comes from Nicotiana noctiflora, assembly GCA_032618575.1. Lineage (NCBI taxonomy): Eukaryota > Viridiplantae > Streptophyta > Magnoliopsida > Solanales > Solanaceae > Nicotiana > Nicotiana noctiflora. Next base: position 28,796 of record JASVEL010005064.1, read on the forward strand.
TTGATTCCTTTTGTAATTTCAATTTCAACTTTATTTTTAAAGCAAACACACAAGTATTTCAATTAAATCACGCAATTGTACACCAAAACTATTTTGTATTATTTTTATATTTATATTGGAATTTAATTGCTCAGGGCAAAAATCGCGTGTTCACAGCTGCCCCTCTTTGCTCGGAAACACGAAGAGTTTCGGTGCAAAGATAAGTGAGCACTAATGAGAGATTTTTGCCCAATTGCATATTCCGTAAGAAGCATTTTGAAAAACTGTTTGACCGCACCCTGCTTCAGAGGTTGCCTACATATATTGGGCTAAACAGGAATCATGTCAGTGTAGTTCGGGAAGGTCTGGTAGTTTGAAACTACCAGGACTTTCTGTTGTTGCTGTTGTTGCTATAATCACTGATTAACTCCTTATCACACCGGGATAAAATGAAAATAAAGAATCTATTTATGAATTACAAAAATTCTATCTATGACTTGTCTTCTTGTATTGTCTTGCTTTTCCATATCATATGTTGCTCTTTATTTGCATCCTTCTTTTTTTTTTTTTTTGGAATTTTGATTATTTCTTGCTTCTGATATACTGCTTCCATCCATTTGTATGACTTCAAAATGTGATTCTTGATTCCACGTCAATACCTGTTTGAAAACAAAAACAAAGAAAAACTTTTTCCTCTGCCCCAATATGGGCTTTCCATGTATTATGGTGTTACTCTGTTAGAAAAATAATTAAAATGCTGGAAAGTATTCCCTTGTTATACAGGTGGGCGCCTGAACAGAAATTGAAATGCTGAAAGGTATTCCCTTGTTATACAGGTGGGCGCCTGAACAGAAATTAAAATACTAAAAAGTATTCCCTTATTATACTGGTGGGCGCCTGAACAGAAATTAAAATGCTGAAAAGTATTCCCTTGTTATATAGGTGGGCGCCTGAACAGAAATTAAAATGTAGAAAAATATTCCCTCATTATCCAGGTGGGCGCCTGATGAATGAAAATGAAAATGCATAAAAATATTCCCTCGTTATCCAGGTGGGCGCCTGATGCATGAAAATGAGAATGCATGAAATGAAAATGCAAAAAAATATTCCCTCATTATCCAGGTGGGCGCCTGATGCATGAAAATGAAAATGCAAAAAAATATTCCCTCATTATCCAGGTGGGCGCCTGATGTAATAAAAATGAAAATGTAGAAAAATATTCCCTCAGTTTGATAACTGGGGTATGAATTTTGAAAAGACGATACCTCCCTTGCTGTTTGGGTAGGCTCTTGATTTCTGAGTGAATCCTCTTTTGTGGATTCTGTTTTATTGCTGTTTTCTCCCACAGTGGTCACATTCACTTTAAAGTGATTAGTGAGAACTTGAATGTTTTGTTCCTATCTAAATAAATGAACAATTTTTTAGTTATAAAATGATGGTTAGCAACTGGCATTCATGCTGGCCTTGCTTCCATAGTCTGCCCCTTCTTGTTTCATTTTGCTTTGTAATTTATCATTAGATCTTCTCAACTTTCTCTTGCCATCCTCTTTTACTTTTCTCTTTTGTTTCTTTTCTTTTCATTTTCTTTCGGCCTTGTAATCACCATTTTTTTTTATTATTTTCCTTTGACCCAGTGTTATTACGCCATTTAACATGAGAAGCCGGTAGTTAGATTTCAACTGGAAATTGGTTTTGAACAAATAAAATGAAATGCAAAGACCTGAATTTCAGGGTGGGGGGTGTGGTGAGAGTATTTTGAAGTAAAGACAGAACTTATCTGGGGTATGAAGGCTGATTCCTTTGACCATGCCATGTATTTAAATATCTGACCCAGTTTGTCCAATCGAATCGTTGCTGTCTTACCTTCCTTCAACCAACCTTTCTTATTTTTTCTATTTCCTCTTTCATCAAAATATTCCTTACTTTCGCCTTATGGTGCCTGTGAAGGTTTTCACCAATAAGACTCTCATTTTTATTTCTCTCTTCTCACATTCGCCTTATGGTGCCCGTTAGGGTTTTTACCAATAAGACTCTCTCATATTTATCTCTCATTCTCACATTCGCCTTATGGTGCCCGTTAGGGTTTTCACCGATAAGACTGTCTCATTTTTATTTTTTCTTTATTTTATTTCCAAACCTCCGGGTATTGTCCATGCCATGTTTCTCATTATTCTTATTGTATCATCATTTTCTTGAAATTAATCAGAAGGTCTTTCTTTGGACTGTAATGTGGCTTTTGGATGGGTTTAGAAAGAAAGGTATAAAGGCTCAAAATTTATATACGGGTTCAAAAATATTTACAACTCTCGGAATCTTAAACATAACTTCTGCCCCAGTTTCAATATTTGGGGAAATCCTGGATTTACATCATGACTGAACCTCATTGAGGCTGGCTACGTACCCTTTCAGGATCAAGTCAGAACGTAGTTCGGAACATAAGATCGTTTGTCTTTTGACTTTTTCCCAATTTTTCTTTTGTATTTTTTTTCATCATTTTCTTTTATTTTTTCTTCATTTTCATCTTTCCTCATTCTCTTTTCTTTTCTTTTCAATTTCTTGTTCATAATTGATTCCAAGAAAGGGATATAAAAGAATAATGCGATCAGGCTCAACAGGGATATCAATGGATAAAGTGTTTTGATAGAGAATAAAATGCCTTCATCATTTCAATTTCAAAATTATGACAAATACAATTGTACATATGAAAAAGGAATCATACATAATATCCCTTGACTGCATCTGAGTTGATAGCAGTCTCTACATATTTTCCTTCAACATCTGTTAAATATAAAGCTCCGTTGGATGATACCCGGGACACCATGAATGGCCCTTGCCAATTAGGTGCAAACTTTTCTTTTGCTTTGAGCTAGTGAGGTAAAATACGTCTTAGCACCAACTGTCCAACTTTGAATTTCTGTGGACGTACTTTCTTGTTGTATGCTCTAGCCATCCTCCGCTGATATAACTGTCCGTGGCAGACTACTGCTAGCCTTTTCTCATCAATCAAGGTCAATTGTTCTAGCCGAGCTTTTATCCATTCATCATCATCAGTTTCAGCCTCAACTATGATCCGAAGGGAAGGTATTTCAATTTCTGCAGGTATGACTACCTCTGTTCCGTACACCAATGAGTAAGGTGTTGCGCCAATTGAAGTACGTATAGTTGTACTATAACCCATGAGAGCGAATGGTAATTTTTCATGCCACTGTCTTGACTCTTCCACAATTTTCCTGAGAATTTTCATAATATTCTTATTTGCAGCCTCAACTGCTCCATTTGCTTTAGGCCGATAAGGTGTAGAGTTGCGGTGCAGGATTTTGAACGTTTGACATGCCTCTGTCATGAGGTGACTGTTCAGATTTGCTCCATTATCCGTGATAATCACTAGGAATTCCAGAACGACAGATGATATTTGTGTGCACGAAATCTACTACCGCCTTCTTTGTCAGTCCTTTAAATGTCTTCGCCTCCACCATTTAGTGAAATAATCAATTGCTACCAAGATAGACCTGTGCCCATTATGCTGCGGGCTCTATTGGTCCGATGACATCCATGCCCCATGCGACGAATGGCCATGGTGCTGACATTGTATGCAACTCATAGGGTGGGGAGTGAATCAAATCTCCGTGTATCTGACATTGGTGGCATTTCCGCACATATATAATGCAATCACACTCCATGGTGAGCCAATAATATCCCGATCTTAATATTTTCTTAGCCAAAACATATCCACTCATATGAGGTCTGCAAGCCCCCGCATGTATTTCAGCCATGATTATGTCAGCTTGCTGTGCATCTATACATCTCAATAGACCCATATCTGGTGTTCTTTTGTATACAACTCCTCCACTAATGAAAAATCCATTTGCTAGTCGCCTTATAGCCCTTTTCTGGTCCCCTGTGGCTTGTGCTGGGTACACTCATGTCCTCAAATATTCTCTGATATCATGATACCACGGCTCACCATCAAGTTCTTCTTCCACTGCGAAACAATAAGCATTTTGATCACGAACTTGTATCTGTAGTGGATCTATATAAGCTTTATCTGGATGGTGCAACATGGATGATACTGTGGCTAGAGCATCTGCTACTTTGTTGTGCATTCTTGGGATGTGCTTCAACTCTATGGATTGAAATCTTTGAGATAATTCATGCAAACACTGCCGATAAGTTATAAGTTTCAAAACCCTTGTTTCTCATTCTCCTTGAATTTGATGTATCAAGAGATCCGAGTCACCCATGACCAAAATATCTTGAATACCCATGTCTATTTCCATTCTCAATCCCAATATGCATGCTTCATACTCGGCCATATTATTAGTTCAGAAAAATCAGAGCTGAGCGGCAACAGGATAATGCTGACCTGTTTCTGAAATGAGTACCGCTCCGATTCCGACCCCTTTACTGTTGACAGTCCCATCAAAGTACATTCTCCAGCCCGGCTTATCGTCTTGTTCCACTTCTTCAATATTCATTGTCTCCTCATTAGGAAAATATGTCTTTAATGGTTCATACTCATCATTGACCGGATTTTCTGCCAAATGGTCAGCGACTGCTTGTGCCTTCATTGCAGTGCGAGTTACATAAATGATGTCAAACTCTGTAAGTAGAATTTGCCATTTAGCGAGCCTTCCTGTGGGCATAGGCTTCTCGAATATATAGTTTAGTGGGTCCAACCGAGATATCAGATAAGTAGTATAAGTCGACAAGTAATGTTTCAATTTCTGCACAACCCATGTTAAAGCACAACATGTTCTCTCCAACTGAGTGTATTTTACCTCGTAAGATGTAAACTTCTTACTAAGATAATATATTTCTTGCTCTTTCTTCCCTGTTTCATCTTGCTTCCCCAGTACACAGCCAAAATAATTATCCAATACAGTCAGATAAATGATCAAGGGTCTTCCATGTTCTGGAGGAACCAATACAGGAGGATTAGCCAGATATTCCTTAATTTTGTCAAATGTTTCTTGACATTCATCAGTCCAATTCACCGCAGCATCTTTCTTCAACAATTTGATAATGGGCTCACAAGTCGATGTTAACTGAGCAATAAATCCGCTAATATAATTCAACCTGCCCAATAAACTCATCACTTCTTTCTTGTTCTTCGGCGGAGGCAAGTTCTGAATTGCTCTTATCTTTGACGGGTCTAATTCAATACCACGCCGGCTTACTATAAACCCCAATAACTTTCCTGATGGCACTTCCAAAAGCACATTTTGCTGGATTGAGCTTGAGATTATATCTTCGGAGCCTCCGGAAAAACTTTCTTAAATCCTTGACATGGTCACATTGCTTTTTGGACTTGATAATGACATCATCCACATATACTTCAATCTCTTGATGTATCATGTCATGAAACATAGTGGTCATTGCCTTCATATATATGGGTCCGACATTCTTTAACCCAAACGGCATCACCCTGTAGCAATATGTTCCCAAGGCGTGATAAAGGTCGTCTTTTCTGCATCTTCTACCATCAAGATCTGATGATAACCTGCATAACAATCCATAAAATAACCAATTTTATGTTTGGCGCAATTGTCGATTAATATATGGATATTTGGCAATGGAAAATCATCCTTTGGACTAGCTTTATTGAGGTCTCGATAATCAACGCACACCCTAGTTTTTCCATCCTTCTTTGGAATTGGCACAACATTGGCTAACTAGGTGGGATATTTAGTGACCCGTATGACCTTCTCCTTGAATTACTTGTTAACTTCTTCTTTTATTTTCACACTGATGTATGTTTTAAACTTTCTTAACTTTTGTTTTACCGGTTGGAATTTTGGATAGATGGGCAATTTATGTACCACCAAGTCAGTATTGAGCCCGGGCATGTCATCATAAGATCAAGCAAATATGTCCTTGTACTCATGTAACAACCTAATCAAATCTTCTCTGAGTGAAATCTCTAAATTCACACTAATGTTTGTTTCTCGGATATTCTCCTCACTTCCCAAATTAATAGACTCTGTCTCATTTAAGTTCGGTTTGGGTTTTTCTTCATAATGACTCAAATCTTTACTAATTTTCTCCAATACTTCTTCATCCTCATATTCCACTTCATGTTCATTTTCAATTTCCTGTATAACTATTCGATTATCAAGACTAGACCGGGAATCCTTCATGCATGACATATCATTGGAATCAGCAAATATTGAACTGTACAAAAGAAGAAAAATAAAATAAGGCAAAAATGAAGGAAGAAAAGAAATTGCATTTCATTGAACCTTGAAAGGTAACAAGCATTGGACACATTTGATGATGGGATATGGGATTACAATTTTAAAACAAAACAGTTTTGGGAAAGAAATATTAAAAGCTAACTACCACAACTCTCTCCTGATCGGAATAGGAGTAGCTTCCCAGTTATTTAGCATAGTGTGGGGTCCAATAAATTGAACGTCCATTTTGCTTGTTCCTTCACCCGTCTCCACCACATTCACGTCTTCAAATAACCTTTCAAATCTTGCTAGAAGCTCTTCATCCGGTTTTATCTCTGCACGGTTTGGCATGCCAGTTGCCAGACGTCTCTGTGTACTAGGCTTGACAAATAAGTTCGATAATTTTGGGATAGGTTTGGGGAGGGACCACCCTTTCTTCTTCAATTTCTTAGCTCTTTGTATATCAGCAATGGTTGGCTTAAAACCCAAGCCAAAAGTATCAGTACTTCCTGGAAGATGGATCGGCTGTGTTATACCTTGCAAGGTCACTCCTAAGCCCTTTCCTGGAGAAAACCCATTCTTTATCATCTCTTTGGCGACCATAACTGCTGCAGGGGCCACCGTGGGTACTGGCATGTTTTCTCCCTCAGATATTTTGTTCACAATCACGGTGTCCATTACTTGGTACACCCACGGACCTTTATCTCCTTCAACTTCCTCAAATGGTGTAATAGCATTGCAAACATCGTCTTCCCCGTGCGCTATTATTTCTTGCTTCTCCCACTCAAATTTATGATTTGATGTAAAGAAGATGGTACTGCTTTTGCAGTGTGGATCCACAAACGTCCTAACAAGAGGTTGTATGATACACTGGTCCGATAGCAAGCTCTAGTATAATATCCCCCACGACGTTCTTTCCGCCTCCATCAAAATCCCTCACACATACACTATTTTGAAGAAATCCTCTCATGATTGACTTTCAGCTTCCCCAAGGTTGACAATTGACAGATAGTGGCACTTGACCCGTTGTCTACCAAAATACGGTTACTACAGATTCTTCACATTTTACCGTGAGGTATAGTGCTTTATTATGCTCCGTTCCTTCCAATGGCAACTCACTATCTGAAAATGTTATCTTATTTGTCTCAGAGATCTTGTTTGTGATTTTCTCCAGATGACATACCGAGATTTTCTCCGGCACATAGGCTTCATTTAGAATCTTCATCAATGCCTTTCTATGTTCATTAGAATTAATTAGCATGGATAACAATAATATCTACGCGGACGTCTTCCTCAACTGCTCGACTATAGAGTATTCCTGAGCTTTCATCTTCTTTAGAAATTCCTCAGCTTCTTCTTCAGTGACTGCTTTCTTCATATAAGCTGGGTTTTCTTTCACCGCTTTTGTCTTTCTCTGCTCATCTGGGGCAAAGCATCGCCCAAAGCGAGTTAAACCATGAGTTTCACAAATTTCTCCCTTAACTTCTTTCCCTTTATACATCACTGTCACCTTATCATAATTCCAAGGTATAGCCTTGGTATTCACAACTGGCATCTGCACAACTGGTTTGATAACCACTGGCTCTATATAAGCCGCTTTCACAGTCAGCAAGGGCTTCACTCCAGGTACTATTATTTTCACGGGCTTAGGCTCAACCATCACAGATGGCTGTTTTGTTGGTAACTCAATTGACACTTTCTCTCTTTCAACTTTCTCCTCAACCTTCTTGTTTGCTTTAATCATCATCACCATCTGAGAAGGTTTTCTGCAACTCTCTCCCTGTACTAGCTCTATCATACATGTCTCATGATGCGCTGGCAAAGGATTTTGCGTTATATTGGGAGACTCTAGAGCTTGCACCTCAATTCTTCTGGAGTTAATAAGTTCTTGTATTATAGACTTTAAGTGCCAAAACTTCTCCGTGTCATGTCCCGGTGCCCCAGAACAGTATTCACAATAGACGGATTAGTCTAAATTTCTGGGTGGAGGGTTTGGAATTTTAGGTTCAATGGGGCTACACATCCCTAATTCTCTCAATCGGTGAAAGAGACTAGTATATGATTCTCCCAGAGGAGTGAATGTTCTTTTCCTTTGAGCCCTATCACCTTTTACTTCTGGATCAGGACGGAAGTTAGGTCGGTTTGGATTTCTATAGATTTTTGAAGGTGGATAAGCATTTTGTGCAGGGTAGACATTTTGAGGAGCTGGGGTATGCCATAAAGATGGAGGCGGTGGGTAAGTTTGAGCATGTTGTAAAGAAAATTGTGGACCGGTTGGAGGATAATATGTTGGAGGTGGATTATGTGGTGTTGTTGGATATGGTTGGCATGGGCGAGGTTGATGATGATATGGGTTGGGGCCCCGGGACAAAGATCTACCTTCAATAACCGCCACTTTTTCCTTCTTCTTCTTTCCAATTGACCCACATGTTCCTGTCTGTATTGCTTGGTTTGTAGCCTTGATGGCTGAGTAGCTCATAATCTTATTCGTATTTAAACCTTCTTCCACAAAACTCCCCATCTTTACTACCTCATTAATGGTTTTTCCAATCGCAGACACCAAATGGCTATAGTATGTCGGCTCAAAAGCTTGTAAGAAACAATCTACCATTTCTCCTTCTTTCATTGGTGGATCTACACGTGCTGCCTGTTCCCTCCACCTGAATCCATACTCCAGAAAGCTTTCTCCGGGTTTCTTCTCCATCTTGGTCAATGACAATCTATCAGGGATAATTTCCAGATTATATTGGAATTAGTTTGCAAATGATTGAGCCAAATCACCCCAAATGAACCATCGGGTATGATCATGATGAGTGTACCATTCCAGTGTCGAGCCACTAAGGCTTTGACTGAAGTAAGCCATAAGTAGTTCAACCCTTGCTCCAACTCCGCGCATTTTACTGCAGTATCCTCTCAGGTGGGCCACTGGATCACCGTGGCCATCATACATGTCAAATTTTGGCAACTTAAACCCGGCAGGTAGCTGTACTTTAGGAAACAAACATAAGTCTTTGTATGCCACACTAACTTGGCCTCCCAACCCCTGCATATTACGAAACGACTGCTCAAGGCTCTTCATTTTTCGGGCAATCTCTTCCTGTTCAGGGTTTCGAGCAGGTTTCTCCTCCTCCGTCATGTCGATGAGTGGGGTGTAAGAATCATGTTGCCTGAAAGTGGGTTCTGGTGGGTAGTTGTGATTATCCTGGACGTGGAATACAGGTTCGCTGTAGGATTTATGTAAAGTAGCTGGTGGCGGTGCCATATATACTGGAGCGACTTGGGGTGGTGGTGGTGGAACTTGTTTAGGCAAGGGTGGTGGCGCTTGTGATGTAATGGCATAATAATGCGGGTAAGAAGGATACGTGGCGGATGAGTTCATGGTGGATGGTTCTTGGTTTGGGTTCGAAGGAGGAATGTATGCGGGGTTGGCTGGGTAGAAAGGCAAGGGTTGACCCCTTGACCAAGCCTGGTACATCTCTGACATCTGCTGTTTCAATTTATACATGTCTTCTTTCATACTAGTTACGTCCATAACCTCTTCCTCTTGTACCGGATCCATAATAGTAGGCTCGATTTCCTGAGTTATCGCTTTGGTCATGACTTTAGAACGAGTGTTGTAGTTGTGATGTGCCAGAATACTAGTTGCTAACTATTTTATCTGATACTCATCAACAACAAAAACTTGTTAATAGTTAGATCATAAGGGATAAACATTACAAGTTCTAAAACCACAACTTTTGCCTAGTAATTATGCGTCATCCCGACATTATTCTTCTTTTTGACCAGCCAACTTTCTTTTTTTTCACTTTTGTTTTCCATTATTTCTTTGCTTTTGTTTATTTTTTCCTTTCTTCTTTTCCTTTTTCTTTTTCTCTCTCTCTTTTTCATTTTCGTTTTTCGTTCCTATATGTTTGCCTATCGCCCAAGCAATTCGCATATATAAGAGAAAAATAATGGCAATTTCTTTTGAATTTTCATTGATATTCAAACATTTGTTACAAATGATGTTGTACTACAACTTTAACAATGCAGAAAGAAAATACAAATACAAAAATGCATGCCATATGAATACATTAATGCTCCTAGTGCCCGCGAGACATCGTTCTGTCTTGCCGCGGGCCTATATGCTAATCCACTTTGAAGTTTGTCCAGGTCGGTCATTACTTGCTTCACAAAGAACATTGCTGCTGATGTGAATGTTGACTGAGACATATCTTCACACAGTTGGCATTTCCGTGTGATGTATTGAGCAATGTTGACAATTCTTTCCCTAATGACCCCTTTTTCTTGAAGCAACCTACCAATCTGTTCGGCACGAGCATCTAAGATTTGCTGGTTCTTCTTTTGAAGTTGTTGTAGCTCCAATTCTAACCAAGCCATGGCCATGTAGCAATGTTCTCTCTTTACCTCAAATTCTTTGGTTTGTTTGCTACTTTTGACCTCGGCTGTAATGATCTTCTTCCTCAATCGGGCTACCTCAACATTATGTTCATCTTTTAACTGTCAAACCATCCGAGCTCTTTCTTCAGCATTCTTTGCCAGTTGTTTCCGAACCCCAACTAATTCCTTCTCAGCTTTATCTATATCAAAGCTATAGTCGTTCACTTTGCGCCGTAGATTTTCAATTATCTTTTCATCTCGGGCAAGTCGAACTGGGGTTTCGGTTGTTGTTTTCATCTTTACAATCTGAGCCTTCAGGATTTCATTTTCTTTTCTCAACTTTTTCTTTTCACCCACATCGGCTGCCGCTTGTAGGCTGCTTTCAAATTTGAGGTACTGGAACAAGCTGATTTTGGCTCGATATTCATTTTTCTTGGCCATCCAATCTTTCTATTGCTTAGACTGCTCGGCCAACTCTTGAATATGAGGCGTCTTCATCGGTCTCTCATGCTCAACATCTCTACGGTACCATACAAAATATCCCGGTGATACTTCTCCTTTAGCCCGGTTTCCCACACAAGTGTCTATTCTCAGGCATTGGCATTCGTTCCATATTTGCCGAATTTTTGCTTTCTAGAATTGCCCATCGGGACTGATTTCTATTGCTTGAAGGCTGTGGTCCCTATCTTTTGGCACAACCTGATATCTTTCGAGTTGCCCTAATACCCGATATGGCGCATAAGGTTGGATGCTCTTGAGACCCATTAACAGAAAATATGACCCTTATGCTGGCATGTATATAACTTCGTTGAGGGGCAACCATCCATATGCCCAATCTATCTGGCTAGCAGTCAGTGATCGCAAATATGTGATCCAACCTTTTGATCCTTCTGGCAACTTAGCTTCTTTCGTCCTCACATAAAATTCTTCAATACACGTCTTTTCAGACGATCCATAGCTTGAGAACTGACGGTGGCGGCATAAATGCTCTATCATCCACATTTGGAGAAGTAAATTACACCCCTCGAAGAAATCATGTCCTGCTTTGCAGGCTGTGAAAGCACGGAAGATATCGGCCACTATCATTGGTGCCAGTGTACTGTTGTCTTGCACAAGGAGAGTACTGGCAATTTCGGCGACTCTAATGTCAATATTTCCATCTTTCCTCGGGAATATGATCAATTCCAAAAAGGCTACCATAAAGGCGAAACGCCTGTGTTCCTCCCACTTAGCCTGGTTCACTTTGCTGCAGAGTTTGTTTGTTGGATCATTGAATCCTCCAACGTGGCCATATCTACGGTATATAAAGTTCATAGTACATAACACGTGAACCAAGTCTTCATTGTGAACATTTCCGGCAATCTTTAAGGAGTCGAGGAATCTATGCACTATAATAGCCCTTGGAGCCACTGGATACTTATCTTTTAGGGGAACCTCGCTTTTCCCGATGTAGGTAGATATTTCCTCCAATGTCGGAGTGAGCTCAAAATATGAGAAATGGAGCACATTATATGCGCGATCCCAACAAGCAACTAGAGCCCGAATAATATCACCCCGAGGTATTATGTTCATCAGCGCAGTAAGATCTTTTAGATATTTGTTGACCCAATCCTGTCCTTCTTGACCTAGATCATTCCACCATAATCGCAACTCCAAAGGGTTTTTGTTTATTAGTGCAAAGGGTTCATTTTTTATTGTGCTCATCCTGTACAGTTATTAAAGGCGATTTATTCAAAAAGGAAAATTCTTTTTTCAAAGACAATTTTTCATTATTTCAAAAGAATTAACCTTTCCATTTTCATTCGAAATTTTCAAGGCTATTTATTAAAAAGGAAAAAGAAATGACTTCAAAGTGGCCATTTTTGCACAAACAGCCTTCCGGCGTCCTTTCGGAACATTCAGCTATTTTCAAAAACAGCATCACTTTGGTTTATTGAGAACTAAAATCCGACATTTTTTGTTTTTTTTTAAAAGGGGTGGGTGGACCCGATGAAGGGTTGCCTACGTATCTCACCTAGTGGTGAGAATCAAACCTGCGTAGTTCGGTCAAATTATTTTACGACCAATTATTTCAAAAATTGTTCCAACTATTTTCAGACTTTCTTTTCAAAATTTCAACGGCGTTTCGTCAATATTTCGGTATTTTCTATTCTAAAATTTCCTTTTTTTATTTTCAGGAATTTAGCCGGTCAGCATAATAATCTAGGACAAATAAATGCAACATATAATCATGATCGGTCTTTGATTTCCAGGTTACCTGTCCTAGACGGACCCAACCCCTGTGTTGAGTCCCCTAAGTCTGATGTGATGCAAATAATCGTCCTAAATCTAGGCTCAATATCCTGATTTTTTATGGTACTAGAGTGTGTACCTGAGTGGACAACTCGGATCGAGAAGGGGGCTACGTACAGGGGACCAGCGGAATCGTCCGGCTTTGTAACTTATCCGGCCTCTATTTTCTTATTTTTGGTATCGACTTAACAGAAAGGGGAGTGTCAAACAGTAAGCACATCCCCGGAGGTAAGAAGAGAAGGGTTTTCGGTACAATTTTATATATACAATTCATGTAATATTAAAGCGGTAAACATGTAGCACATTGATCAAAGCATATAATGAAACCAGATAATATCAAAACAACAATTTAAATTGAGCTCGAATTCTTAAACCCTGAACCGAAATTCTGGATTGCTTATCCCCAGCAGAGTCGTCAGAGCTGTCACACCTCCCTTTTTACTACTTTTAAGATAAAGTATACCCTACTATTTACTAATACACCCCAAGAAGGAATATAATAATAACAACAGAAAAGGAGTTTTTCCACTTTAAGGACAATCGGAATGCGATTTATTAAAATTTTAGAGTCGCCACTTGAGAAGATAATGGTGTCCCAAGTCACCGGTTTAATCCTAAATCCGAGGAAATATGACTCTGTTTTAACAGTCCGCGAAACTAGAAATCCGGATAAGGAATTCTGTTAACAAGGGAGAAGGTGTTAGGTACTCCCGAATTCCGTGGTTCTAGCACGGTCTCTCAACTGTTGTATTTGTTCTTATTTGATTTCTTTATATGCTTTTTACAAATGTTAATGTCCTGCTTTGTTATTTTAACGACTTGCGACGTTACGAAAACGTATTTCGAGTCACACTGCAACCAGTATGCCTGTGAGTTTAGTGCATTTAAGTTTCGCCAAGATTTGAGATTTGAGTCACATAAATGTGCACTCGCATTAAGGATGTATATTTTTAATCGCGCCTATAACGTCTACGTCTTATTAAATTTAGGAAAGCCCGTGAAATTAGTTAAACGGTCCTTCCGAGTCTAACACTTTATATTAAAGTTCATATGGGGGCCCCGTGTATCTTTTCATTTTTCAATAAGAGGCTCATCCCTTATTTTTAGAAGTCCAAACTTAATCGTATACTATGTTTTTCTATTCTATTTTTTCTCCCTAAATTGGATATGGTTTTTGTATTATTTCTAGATATGTTATTTCATGGTCCAAGCGAATTATTTACTACTAGGCCTAGACTTTTGGACTACTTTAATAGTCCATTGTGGAACAGACGGGCATCTATGGCCCAACGTATGCTATTGCCTCTGATTGAGGACCCAGATGTTACGTTAATCAAATCTGGGCATGTATTCATGACCAGGCCCAGAGTAAGTGGATGAAATACAAAACAGGTTTGTAACTTCAACATAAAATTTAAACAAATGTTTCTCGAATGACTGAATAAGCCAATAAAATTCATATTATTTCAGAAGGTATCAAATTACATCTCACTCATTACTAATTTCACATTCTAATAGCTAATTGAGTATTCTAAGAACAGAAACTTTATATTAGTGCTATTATTCCAGGTACTCAAATAATTGTTATGATTCTAGTTGTAAACTTATTTTGTTACCTAATTTTAACTAAAGGAAAAACGGTGTTGAAATATTAACTGAACAGGTTTAAGTTATTACAATTACAGAACTCTAAAACTAATCTATAGATAAGTCATCTTCAAATGAGTCTAAATGAAAATACAGTTTGAACTTAACCCATTCATTTTTTTAGATTAAATCGATCCTGATTCAGAATTTAACTAACAAAAGTAGTTAGATGTCAATTTATATACTAGTTTTATAGGTGTATTATTTTTGTATTAACTTGTTTTGAACTTGGATTAGGTGATAGCTATATCTAACTACGTTTAACTAACATACTAGCTATTCTACTTTAATCTATATTAGTCTCATATAGTTTTTGATTATTACAACCAATCCTAATGAATTACAATGATTCTAGGAAGCACAATTACAAACTAAAGAGGAAGAAACAGGAACAAATTCAGCAAATGAATCATGTAGCTTCATTTTTTCATCACAATTGCGATTACATATTCAAGAATAGAAGTGTACCTGATTCAAAATAAGTCTATGAGTCTAGGCTTTAGGGAAGAAGAATAGTCAGCAAATAACCGCAGCAGAACAACAACAAGAATGATATATGTCAATTGCATTAGAGCAGCTAATAGAATCCCAAATATAGAAATCCAGCAGATCAACAAAGCAGAATCAAGGAGTTCAAGCAAAGTCCAGATGGATCCAAGAACAGTAGACCCAGCAGGTATTCCCAAATTAATACCTAAGTTAATCAGCTAAGAGTTGTAGTATATGGAACTTAGAATTTAACCAAATTTAGAACTTGAATTTTAACCCTTTTTTTAATTTCTGAACTGGACCCTTTTTTAGGCTCACTAGAAGCCTATTTATAGACTCATTTTTTGGAGGAATTGGGGGGAAATTCAAATAAGTTAATTTCATTCTCCTCCTCTTATTCTTTTCAATTATTTACAGTTAAGTTCATTACGTCTATGTCAAAATGCTTTAGAGCCCTTGCTAGAATGTTGTAGGCAATTCTATGGTGTTCTATTAGGTGTATTTTACTTAGTTACTCTCACTTGCTAAGGTTTGTTACAGGAATGTCTTTTAATTATGCCTAATTTTTCCTTTGTTTTATAGGTAATTACAGAAATACTAGGCACTAAAGTCATTTTTAGCCTTATAGGCTTTATTAAATCTTCAGGAATGCCATTTACTATTCCTGTTATACCCTTATTATTTATTTTAAATTACCCGACCTACTAAGGTCTGGCAGACTTAGGGTTATGAATTATTTAATTAGTAACCACTTTCTTATAGATGTTTTAAGACTTAGCCAATTCTAGCCCCAAACCCCTTTCATATTTCGCCAACATTTATCAAACACAACCCATTATTTAACACATAACCTCTTATTAGAAGTATGGTCATTCAATTAATAGAGATAACCTCTTATCGACCACATACTTAAAAGCATAGTCAAATAGAGGTAGTTTTTCAGAAACAACCACTTAATAGAAACACAACTAAGTAATCAGTATAATTACTCAATAACACAGATAGCCACTTAAAGACCATACTTTATCTTTCAGAAATAACCCACGAACCTCTACACTCATAACCCAAGTCACAAAAGCATCCAAAGATTCAGAATGGACTCACAAATGAATCAAGTTACAAATATAGCCAGTTTATGTTACTTTACACATATAGCCTTAATCACAAATCAACTTTCAATCAATCGGAACTCAGAGGGAAAGTTTGATAATGGTTGAATCCCAACTAATAAAATTTCAATTTAGACATAGCATGATGGACAAACATATAAACATGCTTATTTATTCATGATTCATGCGTAATAAACACTATGAACCCTAACAACACTTTAACAGACATAGGCATGTGTAACAAACAGAGATAGATCTTATTATTTAAGGATGTAGAAGAGATAGACTCATAAGAATATCATAAACATGCTAATTAAAATATTTTCAGAATCAGCAAACAAGAAAGATATAGTAAACTTAACTTTTGGGCTTTCTTTTTCCTTTTCTTTTCTTTCTTTCTTTCTTTCTTTCTTTCTTTCTTTCTTTCCAGATCTCCAAAATTTCGAAGATGTTTAGTCTTCTGATTGTTGGACTTCTTCGATGAGGCTTCTGTTTTGAGTTTTGGTGTGTGTGGGGTGGTTTTGGGGTAGGGTTGTTTTGGAGTGCTCTCCGGAGTAGGGCTCCGGCGAGTATTTTTGTTATATTCGAGGAGTTCCAGTGATATTCGAGATTAACCACCTAGATGGGGCGATAGATCACCTCAAGGTGGTCTTAGGGTGTTAGTTTCAGAGGCTGGTTCATAGTTCTTGAGGTCGCCGGCTAGGGTTCCGGCAATCGGAGTTTTAAGAAAAAGGGGGGGTCTTTGGTTTGGTGGGTTTTTTATGATTGTTGTAGGGTTTGGTGGGTAAGGGGTGAGATGTTCATGGCTTGCCTAAGCCAGAGATGGTGGTGGTGACAGGTTAGCCGGCCAGTCTCCATGGGAGACCAAGGAGGAAGAAGAAGATAGAAGAGGCGGCTAGGGTTTTCTCTATATTGTGTGTGTATGTATACACTGGCGTTGAACGAGAGACTGGGGTATTTATACCCCTCACGTCTTGTGCAATACTGGCCCTTGGATTAACCAAGATCAACGGCCAGGATCATTTGCTTCAAAACGACAACGTTTGGTTAAATGAAAGGTTTGCTTATGTCCGTTGGATGTTGAGTTCGGACGGCTGAGATTGTTTCATTATGCTACGTCGTTTGGCTTTTAACGAGACTTAGTGTCATCTGTTTGATTATTCCTATTGAATGGCCCAAATTAATTCCTTTCACGACTTCATTTGATTTTTCATCGAACCGCCTTATATGGTTCGTTGGATTCATTTCATCAACGGTTGAGATGCATATGGCTTATACGGCATCGTTTGGCCATGAGCCTGGGCAGACTAGGTTGGTCTTTTGGGCCTGATGTATTTGGGCTTATTATATGTATATGTATTTCATTATTTAGCCCAATTTATATATTGTATTTTGTATTTTTATCTTGTACTTTAATTATTTCTTGTATTTTGTTTTGCATTTTATTTTTTTCCTCTTTTTATATTTATTTTCAACTATTATATTCCTTTTATTTCCTATTTTTCCTGATTTTTCTAGTATTTTTTGATATTTTGTCATTTTTCTTCTATTTTTCGGTATTGTTTTTGTATTTTCTTGATTTTTTCTCAATTATATATTTTGGTGATATTTTCTAATTGATTCCTTTTGTAATTTCAATTTCAACTTTATTTTTAAAACAAACACACAAGTATTTCAATTAAATCACGTAATTGCACACCAAAACTACTTTTGTATTATTTTTATATTTATATTAGAATTTAATTGCTCAGGGCAAAAATCATGTGCTCACACGCGTAAAAGAGGTTGGTTCACTGAGACCCTAGGCCTTTTGCCTACGTGTTCGCATAAGGTTGAGCTGAGTGGTTCACATTCACGACGAAGGATTTATAGGTCAAAGCGAGTTTTTTCTTCGCGAACGCGAGGTTCTTTTCGTGTCCGTGAAGAAAAGAGCACCTAGGCACATTTAAAAGTTCAAAATCGAGGGTTTATGTCATTTTTCACCATTTCGACTTGAGAGTTCAGAATTTGGCTATTTTTGGAGATATTTTGATGTGGGTGTTTGGATAATTGATTCTTACCTAGTTTGGTTATTTTCTGTGATTGTGTCTTTAATTTCATCATTAAATTAGTTATTTAGGGTGGACATTTTGGAAAATTTCGAGAAAAGTTCTTAAGCCGAATTTTGGAGTTTTGTTTGAGATTTTGGTATTAGATTTGAGTAATTTTTGTACAAGTGAACTTCTGAGTGAATGAGTGTTTATATTTTAAATCATTTACCTGATTCCGAGATGTGGACCCGGGAAGGGGGCATTTTAGGGCGATTTTTCAATTTCTTGCTTGAGATTTGATTTCAATAGCTAGATTAGTTTCTTGTAGTTGTATTTATGATATGTAATTGATTTGGCTAGATTTGGGACATTCTAAGTCACATTTCATGGAAAAAGCATTGAACCGATTGATTGAGCTTGGTTCAAGGTGAGTGGCTCGCCAAACCTTGTGTAGGGGAACTTCCCTTAGGATTTGGTACAGATTTTGATATGTGAGCGCCGTGTACGTGATGTGACGAATACGTACACGAGCTAATTATTGTAGAAATCTAATCTCTACTAACTAATAACTTTTCTTTTCTAATTATTGTAGAAATCTAATCTCTACTAATTAATAACTTTTCTTTCTTCTTATTTTAGTTATATCATCATGTGCAGTATCATGTTAGCTTAGAATAGCATGTCTGTTTACCTTAATTGCTTATCTAACTCCGTGCAACATGTTTAATGAGCTTTTTCCATAACTTGAATTTAGTCTAAACTGTAGGTTTTCTTGGTATAATTGTTACTTCCATTATGTGAGCCGCATATTTACTTTGGGACTACAGAATGGTATTCTGGAAAATACCCATGTACTGCATATTTGCTTTGGGTCTACGGAACGAAATTTTGGAAGATCCCCATGTACTACATATTTACTTTAGGACTATGGAATGGCATTCTCGGAGATCCCCCTACATATTTACGTCTGGGACTACGAGATGGTATTTCGGGAGATCCCATGTTTTTATCTCTGTGTACTGAGTTGTTACCTTTCTATGATTTTATTCTTGTTAAACTTCAGCCTTTATTTTATTGCGATATTTTATCCTATCTTATATATATATATATATATATATATATATATATATATATATATATATATATATATATATATATATATATATATATATATATATATATACCAATACCGCCCTGATCTGACCTGGACCCTACTCGACCGAGGTTAAGCTTGGCACTTATCGTTGTTATGTACTCATGCTCTTTCCTGCACATGTATTTTGTGTGCAGATCTAGATGTCTCCTACCAGCCTCGTTTTTGTTGCACAGTTGCTACGACTCCAGAGACTTCAAAGTACATATGCTGCATTCGCAGATCTCGGAGTCTTCTTCTATCCTTTCTGATGTTGCTTCCCTTTTAATTTTCTAATACAGATGTATAGAACAGTTGTCAAAGATCTTAGAGGCTTGTGACTAACGGTGTTTCGGATCTTGGGAGAGTTATGTACATTTCGAAAGTGATTATTGTATATGTCAAGCGACATCTCAATTTAATTTATCCGTTACGGTTAGTTGTTAACTTTTAAGTTTCTCATTTTATTTTCCGCAAATATTAGGTTTGTCACACCTCCTTTTGGCGCGCCCCCTACCCTGGAGGGTAGATGCGTGAGGGAGTTTTTTCCAATTTAAGTGACAATATTCAAAACGGGATTATTCCATTTATTTCAGAGTCGCCACTTGGAATAAATTAAAGTGTCCCAAGTCACCGATTTATTAGAATCCCGAATCGAGGAAATTTTCGACTTTCCAAATGAAGTCTGCGAACCAGAAATTCTAAGTAAGGAATTCTGTTGACCCGAGGGAAGGTGTTAGGCACCCCCGGATCCCGTGGTTCTAGCACGGTCTCTTTAATTATCATAAATGGCTAAAAATATTTGATTTTAAATATGTATCATAAATCATGTGCTTTTAATCAATTCTAGGCCGCTTTTATTATTATTTTTAATAGTAATGTAACGTCATGAAGACATGTCTCAGACCGCGTTGCGATCAACGCACCCGTGATTGTTGACATATTTCAAACCCGTTGAGATTCGAATTTGGGTCGCATAAATGTGCACCCGAGCTTAGGAAGGCAAATAGTAATTAAGGCGTGTCCTAAAGAGATATCCTAATGCGACTACGTTTTTGCCTCGTCGTATCTCTAAAAAATAAAAGAAAGAAATAACATCCTATATTACTTTATTTTTAGAGTTCTAGAGCTAAATTGTGAACATGACTTGTTAGAATTAAAATGAACAAGCTGGCCTCCATTTAACATCTACGGGCCCAAACTCAACGTGAATGATGCAAATTGGGCCTGGGCCTACTTATTCTGATTCGAGCCCAACTACATGGTGCTACCCACACCCTAAATTTAGCATGTGGAAAATGAGATTGATATTAAGGAAAACTATTTTTTATGAGACTAAACAGAACAAATGGTTAACAAAAGGGGCATGAGCTACTGATTACTCAACCTTTAAACTCGATAGGCATTTAAATAGGCTATAAATGAAAGGAAACTAGTCATAGCAGTACATGGATACTACATCGTCGGTTTTTGTCTAAACTAGCATACATGGGAATGAATCCGCAATTTTAAACTAATAAGAAATCAATATTTATTTATACATTAATAAAAACTACTCAACATGATTCTAATAAGCTAAATAACTTACACATATACAACTTAACATATGGAAATATGACTAAAGTGACTTCCAACTTTAAAGCTCCATTCTTATTCATGCTTCGGACTTTGGTTACATCGTATACCAATATAAAATGTCTACCTGGATTTTGATAGCAAAATGCAGAGATAGAATGATCAGCAGGCAGTTTGATAGCCAATAATAACAGCAAACAACAGCAAACAACAACAAGCAAAAACCCGAGCCACTCAGATAACAACCAAAGTGAAATCCCAGGACAGACTACACCAATAGGGGATTCAAACAATTTTCAACAGACCAAAACAGCAGAGACCATCTTCAGATTAATCCCTAGGAACTTTCAGTTGACTTGAGAAGAGGCAGATGAAACTATAGCCTTTCGACTCTCAAAAACTCTCTACAACTTACTGCTTTTCTCCTGGTCTGTGTGTGTGTCAATCTATAAGTGTTATCACTATTTTCCTATCTCTGGACAGACTCCCCTCACTCGATTATGTGTCTCCTACAGCTCCTTAAAATGTATGTTTTTCCAGTGTGTTCAACTCTCCTTAAACTCTCAATTTCAGACCTCTTTCTTTTCTGTGTTATTCTCTCTAGCTTAATGAAACTCTCTTTTTTAAAAAAAAAACTCACAGGATCTCAAACCTATCTCCTGATCTCAAACCTATCTCCTCTAACTCTCTCTGTTCTGCCGTCTGTATCTCTGTGTATTTTTCCCTCTCTTTTATAACCAAAACAGAACCTTCTATTTTAATTCAACGGCTCACCTTCCAGCCTCTTTATTCCCTAGCCCATGTTACTTCTTAAACCTTTTAAATAATCACTCCATGTTATCCCATCAGATTCCCACCTTTTCTGTCTAAGCATGGGATTTTCTTGTTTTAAAATTCCTTAAGTACAAGACCTAGGTGAATACCTGCTATCCAGCAGGTTTCTACTTACCTAAGGCATGTGCCTTGCACCTAGTTGTGGTCTTTAACATGCTTAACAGCTATATCCAATCAACAAATTTTAAACTGAAATCAAAATAGTTTGAGGCTCGGTCACAAATAGGAAATCCTAACAGTTGTAGTTAAATCATGGTTCAAACAGAAACACAGAATTAGTTTGACGACATTTGACTAATCAATCATGACATGTATTATCGATAAAGAACAAGTCGATAAGTCAGTGATTCCAACAATCTCGGCCAAAGATGGAAATATACGAAACTAATTATTCGACGACGCTAATCGAAGCGAATACGTATTCTACAACATACGCAATCAAATAAACAACATAGAATTTAGAATTGACCAAACAAAGGGTCTTTGAGAAGAGATGAACAGAAAAGAAATTAATCGACAACAAAACCACAACAAAAACAAAAAAACAATTGAAAACATACTGATCAACAAAAACAAATAGAAAGCTGAAAAGAAGAGAAAATGACACACCTTAAACAGAAAAATAGGAAATCGGCAGACTTGGACTCAAATAAATTGAACCTTTTGAGGCCAAACGGGCTGTAATCGAGTGTTCTCAAATGAGAACAAGTCGACTACAACCTATTGGAACCACAAATTTTCCATACGAGCTGAAAAAATTCTATTTATGGCTCTTGAAACTCAATATTTGGGTTCGAATGCTTCTGGCTGGATTCTTACCATATTATTGGTGGGTTGGTGATTGGGGAGGTAAGGTGAAGGTTGGGTTTGAGTTTGGGATTGAATATATGGAGGCGGCGCCGCCACTAGGAAGTTGTGGCGGCTAACTAGGGTTCATGGCAATCGAATGACATTCGAGGGAATCCGGTATGATTTGAAGTTAATTGATAAGGGGATCGAGACGGGGAGGTTGAAACAAGCTCAGGGTGTAAAGATGGGGCCATTTGGCCACTGTCCGCCGCTGCAGGCAAATTCAGGTGGGCAGAGGACGGTGGGGACAGTAGGTTAGGGTTAGAGGCGAATGAGGATCTGATTTGGTTTGGGGGGATTTTGGTATACCAATTTGAAATCATTGATGCGAGCCGTTGGATTGAAGGATTTGGACGGCTTGGATCAATTGACTGGCATAGGAGACGGTGTCGTTTTGGTCTAGTAAAGGGCTGGGCGGATCCGGGTGGTTTGGCCGGGTTTGGGAAAAATATTTGGGCCTGGTCCAGTTTCTTTTTTTTCAAATGGCCCAATCTGGATTCTTACTCTCTATTCCTTTCTTTTCTTTTAATTTTAATTCCTAATTTATAAAAAATAAAAAATCGTAACTACACTACAAAAGATCAAATTAAATTAACTAATACTAATTAAATTATACTAACAATTATCACACACAATTAAATAATCAATTAAACATAAATCACACAATTAGGCATTTAAATGCTAAAAATGTAAAAGATGAATTATTTTAGTGATTTTTATTTTATATATTATTTGAACAATAAACTTAATTATCCTAAATAATACTTAAATGCTAATGGAACATTATTTTTTTTTTTTGTATTTTATTTATTTTGTTATTAATTTAACAAATAAACATGCACAGATAAAAAATGCAAATAATAATTAAGAAAAATCAAACAAAATTTCAGAAAATCACGCACATCACAAAATTATTTTATTTTTTTGGATTTTGGGAGTAATTCTCACGTAGGGCAAAAATTACGTGCTCACAGCTGCCCCTCTTTGCGTGTAAACTCGAAGAGTTTTCGCGCAAAGATAATGAGCAAATACGAGCGATTTTTGCCCGTTTTGAGCACTCCGTGTGAAGCATTTTAAAAAGATCTTGACCGAGCCTTTGCTTCGGGGGCTTCCTACATATCCTGGGCTAAACAGGAATCAGGTCAATGTAGTTCGGGAAGTTTTGGTAGCTGGGACTGCCGTGAATTGACACTTTGCTGTTGTTGTTGCTATCGTTGCTGCTGTTGCTGCTTACTGCTCACTGACCTCCTTATTACACCAAAAAGAAATTAAAGCTGAACTAGCTATGTTATCAAACTATGAGTTACAAGATTCCTATCTATGATTCTCTTGAAAACTTGATCTTGAATCTTAGCTAATTTGCTGTAGACCTCGATCTGAATCTTGATGCTCAACAAGCCTGTACGTGCTTGTTTATTTATGTAACATTGAGTGAAACGGAGTCGGCGGAGCTTGTTACTTCAATCAGATTCTGAGCAATCCGCGCTTTTGTTTACTCCAACATTTGGACTCGTTTTCTTTTGGTTCTTTTCTTCTTTTCTTCCTGCAGGATTGAGGTTTCACTCGTAGGTTATCTCGATCCTTGCGTCCCGAGGTCAAACCTATTTAGACAAATGAAACAAACAAACGAATGAAATTTTTCTGCCCCAGTTTTGCTAGGAAAATTTCGTGAGTTAGTTGTGATATAGAAAGTGATTAAAAAGACTCTTTGGTATTGGTTAAGAAACTTACAGTTTCACAAATAAGCGTTCCACGACTTTCTGGTCGGGATTTTGAAGAAGAGTTTCACGGCTTTCTGGACGGAATTCAAACAATGTCTAACGGTTTTTGGCCGCTAAACCCTCAGTTTTTTGGACGGGGTTAAAATAAATGGCTCTGCAGTTTTCTAGCTGGGTGATCCTCGGTTTTTTGACCGAGAAGAAGAGTTTCACGGCTTTCTGGCCGGAATTCAAACAATGTCTAATGGTTTTTTGGCCGCAAGACCCTCGGTTTTTTGGCCGGGGTTAAATTAAATGGCTCCGCAGTTTTTTGACTGAGAGATCCTCGGTTTGCTGACCAGGAAGAAATGTTTTACGGCTTTCTGGCTGGAATTCAAACAATGTCTAATGATTTTTTGACCGCAAGACCCTCGGTTTTTTGGTCGGGGTTAAAAATAAATGGCTCCGTAGTTTTCTGACTGGGAGATCCTCGGTTTTCCTGACCAGGGATAAAAGTTTCACGACTTTCTGGCCGGAATTCAAACAATGTCTAACGGTTTTTTGGCCGCCAGACCCTCGGTTTTTTGGCCGGGTTAAAGTAAATGGCTCCGCAGTTTTCGACTAGGAGATCCTCGGTTTTCGACCGGCATAAGAGTTTCACGGTTTTCGGCCGAATTCAAACAATGTCTAACGGTTTTTTGGCCGTCAGACCCTCGGTTTTTTGGCCGGGGTTAAAGTAAATGGCTCCGCAGTTTTCTGACTGGGAGATCCTCGGTTTTCTGAACGGGGATGAAAGTTTCACGGCTTTCTGGTCGGAATTCAAACAATGTCTAACGGTTTTTTGGCTGTCAGACCCTCGGTTTTTTGGCCGAGGTTAAAGTAAATGGCTCCGTAGTTTTCTGACTGGGAGATCCTCGGTTTTCTGACCGGGGATGAAAGTTTCACGGCTTTCTCGTCGGAATTCAAACAATGTCTAACGGTGTTTTGGCCGTCAGACACTCAGTTTTTTGGCCGGGGTTAAAATAAATGGCTCCGCATTTTTCTGACTGGGAGATCCTTGGTTTTCTGATCGGGGATGAAAGTTTCACGGCTTTCTGGCCGGAATTCAAACAATGTCTAACGGTTTTTTTAGCCGTCAGACCCTCGGTTTTTTGGCCGGGGTTAAAATAAATGGCTCCGCAGTTTTCTGACTAGGAGATCCTCGGTTTTCTGACCGGGGATAAAAGTTTCACGGCTTTCTGGCCGGAATTCAAACAATGTCTAACGGTTTTTTGGCCGTCAGACCCTCGGTTTTTTGGCCGGGGTTAAAATAAATGGCTCCGCAGTTTTCTGACTGGGAGATCCTCGGTTTTCTGACCGGGGATTTTGAAGGAAAGTTTTCACGACTTTCTGGCCGGAATTCAAACAATGTCTAGCGGTTTTTTGGCCGCCAGACCCTCGGTTTTTTGGCCGGGGTTAAAATAAATGGCTCCACAGTTTTCTGACTGGGAGATCCTCGGTTTTCTGACCGGGGATTTTGAAAGAAAGTTTTCACGGCTTTCTAGCCGTAATTCAAACAAAATGTCTCACGGCGTTATGGCCGGAGAGACCCTCGTTTTTCTGACCGGGGTCCAAACGGATATTGGACTAACATGATTTGATTCTCTTTTTGGAGTTTTCATTTTCTTTTCTTTTATTTTTCCTTTTGGGCCTTCTTTTAAGTTTTTTTTTTAACCATCAACGAATTGCATAAGATAAAGCTTTTGAAAAGAAACTTCCCTTTTTATGCGTTTTCCTTGTTCCAGAGCCATTTCAATGCTTGCGTACTTCACTTCTTTGGGTTGTACCTTCTTCTTGCATAATTAAATAGACCTTCTTTCAACAAAGAACATTTTATTAGTTGAAAAAGTGGTTGACTTTGTGGCCTTGATTATCTTCATTGCTTTATCCTTGCCCCATTTCCATTGAGAACTTTGCTACCAATTGTCTTTGGGGGTAACTTCTTTTCAAACTGATCGGGTTCATCCTCGGGATTCCACGAGGATTTTCTGTGTGGGTTCTGTCCTTCTGCCTCATTCCGTTTCTTCTAAGACCTTAGCCTTTGATTTCCATTTTCTTTCTAACACCCGTTCCTTTGGAAGTGATCGACCATCATGATCAGTTGGGATTAGATCAATACACTATTGAGGCTGGGTATCTTTCTTCACCCCTTTTTTACCAAACGGAGTCTTGTAAAACCGGTCTTGCCGCCTTTCTTTGTAATAGTTTCAGAATTAAAATTAAACCGAAAGGGATTCAAAGAATAACTATACAAAAATAAGAAAATGAATTTAAAGAGAAGCGTCCCTTTCGGGGAAAAGAAGGACTTATCTGGGATGCATGCTGACTTCAAATAAATGTGACATGCTTCTTGGACTGGACGCCTGACCCACATAAACTTTCCCACTTCTTATGAACCCATTGATTCGCAATTTCAAAACCAGGGAACCTTGCCAAAATCCTTTTAGTGAAGGGATGTCTTCTTTTTGGTCGGTGGCACCCTTTGCGGGTTTTCGCCAATCGATCCCTCTCATTTCTCTTCTCACTGTCGCCCGATAGTGTTCTTTGCGAGTTTTCACTAAACGGACTCTCTCATTTTTAGTTTCTCCAACCGTCATCGCCTTATGGTACCCGAAGGTTTTCACCGATAAGACTCTCTCAATTGATCTGAAGGACTTGAACAAGGTCTTTGGGTAAAAAGGAAATTGAATGGAATTACAACTCTGGAACCATCTTGACGGATCTAAACTGAACCGTCATATCATCTGCCCAGTTTCAATTTTTGGGGAAATTGGGATTTTTTGTTTTGGTGTGACTGAACCTCAGGGAGAGGTTGCCTACGTAGCCTTTCGGAATCAAGTCAGAACGTAGTTCAGGAGGTGATAATTTTTGTTTTTATTTTATTTTATTTTATTTTTCTTTCATATATATATATATATATACATATATATTTTTTTCTCTTTTTTCGATTTTTTTTTTAAATTTTTTATTTATTTGGGTTCTAAAGAGGGTGAACAAAGAAACATAACCGGCTCAAAGGGTTTTACAAAGGATTTATAGTGTTTGGGGTATCAAGAAAGAAAGCCTTCGTCATCTCAATTATACAAAAGCCAACGCCGCCGGAGGTCTTGACATAGTACCTTTATACTGCATCTGTATTGACCGCCGTTTCAAGATCATTTCCTTCAATGTCTCCCAGATACAGTGTTCCTGGATGATGTATGGATCCTTCCAATTAGGAGCGAATTTTTCCTTTTGTTGTTTGGTAATGAGGGGGAATACACCTTAACGCCGGTTGTTCGAGATTCCTGGGCCGCACTTTCTTGTTGCAAGCATGGGTCATTCTTTGTTGGGATAATTACTCGGGTATTCCCTGAGTACAACACACCCCTTTTGTATGCGAACCAATTTTCCTTCAGTTATTCCAATTCATCGTTTCATTTCCGCAAAATAAACTTTTGTGCATTTCAACTCTCGATTATTCTGGAGTCTGACAGCGTTTTGGGATCTAGGCATGAAGTCCGCAAGCATGTCATGTTATTTAAAGCTGCATGATTTGAACTAAAGAGAAGAGAAAAAGAAAACTAAAACAAATCTCAAAGAATAAAAATAACAAAAGAAAAGGAAACGGATGATGAAGTATTAATTTCATTTCTTGGAATCGAAAGGATAAACAGGGTTCACATTCGGAAATTTAAAGACAAAAACTAAAAGAAACATCCAATTTACACCCTGAAATACTCTGGATGCAGAAAAATGCGGCAGGACAAGTTTACTGGGCTTCCGCCTGATCGGGAATGGCCTAGCCTTTCAGTTTGAGAGTTTAGTGTCTAATCCCATCTCAACGGTGATAGTCCCTTTCCCTGGCTCGACCATGTGGGTATCGCAGAGATTTGTCTCATGTTTTCCTTCACTCTCTTCAGTCATGAAATCCTCATTATATTTCTCTTGACAGTCCTTAAGCTTTTGCGGTACGCGTCCAACAAACACTGGCTCATTCAGCTGTGGTGTCTTAATTGCCTCCCATGCCACATAGGCTTGCTTAGGTGCACCAATTTCCTTTTCTGGTTCTAACTCAGTGATTTTACTCTTCTTTTCCCCTTTCTCTTGTTTCGGGGCCGCCTTGGGCTTCCTTTCCACGTCAGCAATAGCAATTATGGCCTTAAGCGCTGGATCGAATTCTTTGTCTTCACAAATCATCCCAATTATCGGCCCGTTATTGTGAGCAGGCAGCGGATTATTGGTCACATTTGGGACATCCTCATCCTTCAACACAATCTTCCCTTTCTCTATTAAATTCTCCACCGCTTGTTTCAAAGTCCAACAGTCATTAGTATGGTGGCCATCTGCCTCTGAATAATATGCACATCTGATACCAGCTTTGTAGGAAGGCGATGTCAGGTTTTGTTTATTCCGAGGAACCGGCTGTAGTAGACCCATTTGGACAAGTTTCGGGAATAGACTAGAGTAAGATTCACCAATTGGGGTAAAGTTTGATTTCTTTGGCGGTTCCCAAGGACGGAAGTTATTCTGCGGAGGTCGGGGATTATAATGGTTTTGGTGGGGAAGCTGATTTCTTGGAAATAGAGCTTGGTTTCTACTGACATGCTGTTGCGGTTGCGCAAAAGGTTGAGCATTCATGACCGCGTACGGTTGAGGGATATAGGACATTTACTGAGCAGAGTAATAATGCTGGGGGGTTCTTTCTGAAAAGAAGGGTCTAGGAGCGTGGTGTCTTCTATCACCCGAAGTTACCATGGATGTTTCCTCTTTCATCCTACCCTTTGCTATTCCTCCAGACCCTCCTTGGATTGCTTGGGAGGTCGCTCGAATGGCCGCTTGACTCAAAATTCTTCCCGTCTTTAAACCATTTTCTACCATTTCCCCAATCTTGATCACCTCTGGGAAAGGTTTTCCCATTGCTGACAGCATGTTCTGGAAATAGTCTGGTTCCTGAGCCTAGAGGAAAGTAGTGACCATTTCTATTTCGTCCATAGGGGGTTTCACCCTGGATGCTTGCTCTCGCCATTTGATAGCATATTCTCCGAAGCTTTCTGAGGGTTTCTTCTTTAAGTTCGATAAAGAATTCCTATCTGGCGCGATGTCAATGTTGTACTGGAACTGTTTCACAAAATCTCTAGCCAAATCGTCCCAGATGTGCCATCGAGATATGTCTTGATCCATGTACCATTCTGATGCTATCCCGATCAAGCTTTCTCCGAAATATGCCATCAACAATTCTTCCATGCCGCCGGCACCTCGCAATTGATTGCAGTATTTCTTTAGATGAGCAATAGGGTCGCCATGCCCGTCATACTTTTCGAACTTCGGCGTCTTAAAGCCCGATGGCAAATGGACATGTGGGAACATGCACAAATCTGCGTAAGACACACTCTTCTGTCCGCCTAGACCTTGCATGTTTTTCAAACCTCTGTTCCAAGCTGCTCATTCTTTTTGCCATTTCATCCCGTTCGGGAGCTTTTAGATTTTGGCTTGGCATGAGCTGAGGATAGACATTGGCGGCAAACTGGGTAGGATCCCGTGGAAGGGGTGGTGCCGGGAATGTAAAAGAAGAGGAATCAAAGAAAGGAGTATATGTGCCGGGATGCGCCGTGATTGGAACGGGCAAACTAACGGATGTTCTTGTAGATGTATCTAATGCTGTCACCCGAGGATGGGAAGTGGAGGGTGATTCGGAGAGGGTTGTAACATTAGAATATCCAAACAAAGTAGGTGGGTAATTGGTGGGGGTATTAGAAATCCCATTTGACCTGAGAAATAGTTCGGGGAACCCAGGGATTAGACTTGGGGGCTCTTTCCCGTTAGTCCAGTCATCTAACATCTCCAGCATGCGACATCGCAAAATTCTGTTTTCTTCTGCAGCTGCTGACTCAGTAGCCGGAACGACTGATACGGAGCTCTCTTCCAAAACGGGAACGGTTGGTAGAGGGATTTCTGAAGACATGTTGGCACTTCTTTTCGACCTTGTGAAATAAGGATGGGTACTTTCTTTTGATCTAGCAACGGGTTGCTGAACTTTTCCTTTGGACCTCGTGAAGTATGAATGTGAGGCCAGAGTACCACAAAATCAACCACCCTTTTCTAAAACCTGGAGTTTGGCAAACAAACGGTTAGTCCGAAACAACATAACGGATAAGTAATCTCACGTTGGGTGTGATGCACTTATACAGTTGATCGTGTTGCTACTTGTAATCGATTGTAATGCGTTATTCCGGCTTATACTTTCCTTTGCTTTCATCTTCTTCCTCTCTTTATCAATTTTCTTGTACACTCTTTTTTTTCGTTTTTCATTTTTTCTTTTAGTGATGGTCGAATCTTATGTGGATTGCCTACGTATCATGTCCCCGCATGAATCAGACCGGGTGTAGTTCGGATAATCGGGAATGGAGTGAATAAACTAATATATATATTTTTTAAATTCTTGAAAGAAATGCTTTAAAAGAAATAACATATTTATATTTTGCTTATTTTTGTTTTGCCTTTTTTGAAAGAAAGACTTCTAAAAATTTATTTGCTTTGGGATAAAAAAAATATTTTTGTTTGAATTTTTACTTATTATCTCTTTTTCTAAGGAAGAAACTATTTTTTTTTGGATTTTTGTTTCTTTTTATTTTTATTTTAGAAAAGTACTACAAAAATGAAGGAAAACCATATTTTTTTTAAAGTTTTATTGATTTTTCTTTTTTATTTCATGGAAAACAGTAGGAAGAACGAAACCATTTTTTTTTAAAGTTAAACTACTTTTTTTTTCTTTGAATTTTCTAAGGAAAGATTTTAAAGAAGGAACTAAACGAAAAATATATATTTTTTTTAGATTTTTTTTAATTGGGGTTAGAATTGATGAGGTTTTCCTACGTATCTCACATCCGGTGAGAATCAGACCCGCGTAGTTCGGATATAAAAGAACTATATCATTTTAAGAAAAGAAAACAAACTATTTTTAAACAGCATTTCTAAAACAAATTATTTTGAGAGAAATTAACCTATCTTTAATAAAATCAACAAATTTTATCGGAAATTGTTTTTGCATTTTTTCAAAAATTATTTTCAAAGGAACGGAGAAAATTTATTTGGAATTTTTTTTTTTTTTTGCATTTTTCAAAAATTATTTTCAAAGAAGCTAAACGATTTTTCGTAAAATTAAGAAAATTTATTTGGAATTTTTCTTTCAAAAAATTTCAAAGAAACTAACTATTTAAAATTTACAAAATTTATTCGGAGATTTTTTTTCATTTTTTTTCAAAATTTCATTTTTTTTTTCAAAAATTACTTTCTAAGAAAAACATATCATTTTCCATAAAATTAATTTGATTTTTCACCTTGACATCTTCCACTTCTTATCCTCCTTTTTTTATAACAAACCGGTCGGCATGTAAGATCGAAACAAATAAATGCACAAAGAAAGATGCAACAAGTTGATCTTTTGTTTCAGGTACACCTGTCCTAGACAGGCCCAACCCCTGTGTTGAGCCTCTTAAGTCAAATAAGCACATGATGCAAATAGACGTTCCTATCGGGGATCCGACATAAGGTTTTGTTATTCTAAGTCATCATCCTGTTGGAAAAGGTGTCTAGACTGGCTTTAACTCGAGCGGACAACTCGAGTCGAGGAGTGTCAGTGCACCGGTAGCATGGCTTTCCGGCTTAATTGACAATACTCTCCGCCTAAACATGTGTGACTAAAAAATCCTTTACCGGATGCCAAGCACCACAGCTATCTTGAGAAAACGGGCTATGTCCAGCAAATGCCCGATATTATATTTTAAAGAGACTCAGAAGAGAAAATGGGTATCGGCACAATTTATATACAATTCACAAAATATCAAAGCGGTAAAAGCAACATTTAGCACATTAAATACAAATATATAATAAAATCAGATAATAAGCCAAATACAACAATTATTCAAAGCTCGAATTCTTAAACCATTAACCAGTGGTTCTGGGTTTGTGTCCCCAGCAGAGTCGCCAGAGCTGTCACACCTCCTTTTGGCGCGCCCCTACCCCGGAGGGTAGATGCGCGAGAGAGATTTTTCCAATTTAAGTGACAATATTCGAAACGGGATTATTCCATTTATTTCAGAGTCGCCACTTGGAATAAATTAAAGTGTCCCAAGTCACCAATTTATTAGAATCCCGAATCGAGGAAATTTTCGACTTTCCAAATGAAGTCTACGAATCAGAAATTCTAAGTAAGGAATTCTGTTGACCCGAGGGAAGGTGTTAGGCACCCCCGGATCTCGTGGTTCTAGCATGGTCGCTTCAATTATCATAAATGGCTAAAAATATCTGATTTTAAATATGTATCATAAATCATGTGCTTTTAATCAATTCTAGGCCGCTTTTATTATTATTTTTAATAGTAATGTAACGTCATGAAGACATGTCTCGGACCGCGTTGCGATCAATGCACCCGTGGTTGTTGACATATTTCAAACCCGTTGAGATTCGAATTTAGGTCGCATAAATGTGCACCCGAGCTTAGGAAGGCAAATAGTAATTAAGGCGTGTCCTAAAGAGATATCCTAATGCGACTACATTTTTGCCTCGTCGTATCTCTAAAAAATAAAAGAAAGAAATAACATCCTATATTACTTTATTTTTAGAGTTCTAGAGCTAAATTGTGAACATGACTTGTTAGAATTAAAATGAACAAGATGGCCTCCATTTAACATCTACGGGCCCAAACTCATTGTGAATGATGCAAATTGGGCCTGGGCCAACTTATTCTGATTCGAGCCCAACTACATGGTGCTACCCACACCCTAAATTTAACATGTGGAAAATGAGATTGATATTAAGGAAAACTATTTTTTATGAGACTAAACAGAACAAATGGTTAACAAAAGGGGCATGAGCTACTGATTACTCAACCTTTAAACTCCATAGGCATTTAAATAGGCTATAAATGAAAGGAAACTAGTCATAGCAGTACACGGATACTACATCGTCGGTTTTTGTCTAAACTAGCATACATGGGAATGAATCCGCAATCCGGCCCGTCATTACGGGAATTTCCGCCCTGTTACCTTGCATTTGCATATCTTATACTTTTATAACAGTATTAGAGTATATCGGGTGAGTTAGGAGTGATTTGGATTGAAAATGAAACAAATAGCATGTTTGAAGAAAGCTTGAATATGAGAAGTCAATCAAGAGTTGACTATTGAGTTAGAGTGCTCGAAACCGGATTCCGATGATTCGACTTGTTCCGGGGGATCATTTATGACTTAGGAGAGCAATCGGAATTGAATTCGGAGGTCCGGTGTAGTTTTAGGCTTGAATTGGCGAAGGTTGATTTTTGGCGAAACCCGGATGGTAGGTGATATTTTGATCCGGGGGTCAGAATGGAATTCCGATAATTTCTGTAGCTTCGTTATGTGATTTTGGATATGTCTGCAAATTTTCAGGTCATTCGGACATCGTTTGATCGGGTTTTGGATTGTATGTTAGTTTTGAAAGTTTTGAAGAAACTTAGGCTTGAATTCGTGAGTAAATGGTGATTTTGATGTTTAGTATGGTGTTTGTGTGATTGGAACAAGTCCGTATCATGTTTTGGAGTATGTTGGTGGTTTTCGTTGGGGTCCCGGGAGCCTCGGGATGGATTCGGACTATCAACCGGGCATTTAGAACTTGGAAAATTTCTGCAGAAAATTGCAGTCAGCAGTTGCTCTATGCGATCGCATAGAGATGACTGCGATCGCATAGAAGAGTGGAAGGGGGCGTGAAATTTACTCTATGGGATCGCGTGAAAGGCATTGCGATCGCATAGGGTCCGGAAATTGTGCAGTGCGATCGCAGAGAACGGGACGCGATCGCATAAGGTCGAGAGCGGAAGCAACGCGATCGCAGGGGGGCACAGACGCGATCGCGTAGAGTCATTAGTTGCCCATCGCGATCGCATGAGGGTCATCGCGATCGCGTAGAAGAGAAATGGGGTCCAGGGAAATTTGTGCTACGCGATCGCAGGAAGAGAGACGTGATCGAGTGAAGCCGGATGTTTGAACATCGCGATCGCGTGAGGCGAGTCACGATCGCGTGAGTCTGGATTTTTGAACATCGCGATCGCATGAGGCGAGTCGCGATCGCGTAAGGAAAACAGGTCTGGCAGTGAATTAAATCACAGAACAGAAGGCTCACGGGTTCATTAACCCAAAACATAATTTTGAGCCCTAGAGAGAAGAAAACTCGAGGAAATCACTGAGAAGTCATCGAGTATTCGTCGGAGGTAAGATTTTTGACTCAAAAATATCATTTTATGGTAGAATTAACATCAATCTTCATGAAATTAGGTTGAAATCTTGAAGAAATGTGGCCTAAATATTAAAAACGGAATTTTTGGATTTGGAAGGCCATTTGAACTCCGATTTCGATAAATTTTATATGCACGGACTCGTGGCGAGATAAGGATCGCGTTGGTACTAATTTCGAAATTTTCCGAGCAGTGGGCCCGGGGTCGGGTTTTACCAACTTGGCGTATTTATGCGAATTTCATGTAAATTGAAATGGGTTATGAATATTTGACCCGTATTTGATATAATTATTGTGGTTTGAGTAGATTCCACGCACGAGGGAGCTAAATTCAAAGGAAAAGGCATCGCGGACGAGTCTACGACCGGCTAGAGGTGAGTAGTTTGTGTATATGGTAGCCTGAGGGTTCGAAACCCCGGCTTAGCACATTGTGACGCTAGTAGGGCGTGGCTCGCACACCGTGGCAGGTGCGGGATTGATTGTGACTGGGGATTGAGACTTGGTCCATCCCGGATGTGAATAATATGTTATTAGTGTTGGAAATACACTGTATTTGATATATTTGTGGGCAGTAAGCCTTGTTTGGGGCCTTGTGCCGACCTGTAGCGTCCTTAGAGGACAATATTTATGTGATAGCTATAATTGCTTAAATCACTGATCTCAGTCCTGGAAATTTAAATCACATTTTTGAAATGCTAAGTCACCGGCTTTTGCAAATTTAATAAAGTTAAAGTATTTTCCATAAATTATGAATCTGGAAACCGGAAGTAAGAAAAATGAACTGTTTTGTGACTTTTTTTGCTTATTGTGGACTGAGTATGGGATCGGGCTGCACGCCGCAGTGGTTGATATGAGGATCGGGCTGCACGCCGCAGTAGTATTGCGCTTGGGCTGTAGGAGCCCCTCCGGAGTCTGTACACACCCCTAGTGAGCGCCGTCGACGTTAAATTGGTTCGAGCTACACGCCGTAGCGGTTATGTGCAATGCATTGCATCTTTATTTGTTGAATTACTCTGTGGTAGCTGTATTGTATTGTTGATGCTAGTTCGTAGGAGATTCAAGCTGTAGTTTAGCTTCATTATGTGGTAATCTATGGATTTCTTATTTTCAGCTGCTGAAATATATTTATTACTCACTAAGTACTTAGTACTCACCCCTACTCCCTGCACCTTTTGTGTGCAGACTCAGGTACTCAGGAGCAGTAGACAGGCATTTCCCGCGGTTGCAGTGTCATATCGAGTTGCTGAGGTAGCTGCCTACGTTCGCAGAACCTAGCTTCTCCTCTCATTTCCAGTTGTTATTTTGTATTTTGTATTCAGACTTGAGTATTTCTATATAGTACTCTCTATTCCTGTTGGGTTTTATTAGAGGCTCTAGACTTGTGACTCCGGATCTTTGGGAGTGTCAGTATTGTTGTTCATTATTATTATTATTGGAGTTCTTAAACTCATATATTCTTCTTGGGTTGTCCATTTGGGACCTGGTATTTGTGATAATTAAATTGTTGGTCTGGCTGGCCTAGCTTGATTGTTGGGCGCCATCACGACCGGATTTGGGTCGTGACAAGTTGGTATCAAAGACTAGGTTATTAGGACTCGCGAGTCATGAGCCGGTTTAGTAGGCTTTCGCGGATCGATACGTAGACGTCCGTATCTATCCTCGGAGGGCTACAGAAACTTTAGGAAAAACCTCATATTTTTGGATTCATATCGTGCGATTTGTGTTATCATGAAATTAAATCTTTCCATATTCTATTCTCTCGCAGATGGCGAGAACACGAGCTAACGGACGTGGCGGACGACCACCATCGGCACCCACAGGCCGTGGTCGTGGTAGAGGTAGGGCAGCAACGGCGCGCACTCGCCGACCCACCGACCGACCGTACTCGTGGTCGCATTCCTCGCACCGATGGCCCGCACTCGTGACCGTATTCCAGCGGCGCACGTTCCGACAACTCGTGTTCGGGCATCCGGCAGTGCCCATCGTGATACCGGGTCTTCGCGAGACCTTGGCTTGGATCTTATCAGTGTGCACATGCTTGGCGCAGGTAGTTGCAGCCCATCGCCGCGATATCTTCTTCGCGGCGGGGAGGGAATCGCACCCCGTGGCTCACACACCCGAGCCGGGCGTTGCGCCCGTTGCACCAGCCTCTTGCTTATATGGTTCCGGCTATGCCCGACGACGAGCAACGTCGTTTGGAGAGACTTGAGAGGCGCACGCCCTCCGACATTCGATGGTGCAGGGGCGAGGACGCCCGTGGTTTTCTTGACAGATGTCGGCGCATGCTTCACACCGCGGGTATTCTAGAGTCCGAGCAGTGTTTCATTCACCATTTTTCGATTCACAGTGCAGCATTTCGGTGGCGGGAGGATTTCGAGAGGCGTAGGACCGCCGGGGCAGTGCCCCTCACTTGGCAGCAGTTCTCCACGGTATTTTTGGAGAAGTACGTGCCCCGGCCTCGCAGAGAGGAGCCGCGACGCCGGCCCGAGTGGTTGAACGTGGAGAGATGACGGTTAATCAGTACGAGATGAGATTCACACAGTTGGCCCGTCATGCCATGTGGATAGTTCCTACAGACAGAGAGAGGATTCGTAGATTTATTGATGGCCTTATTTACCCCATCCGCACATTGATGACCAGGGAGAGAGTTTCGGCAGTTACCTTTGAGGAGGTGGTTGATGCTGCCCGTCACATTGAGACAGATCGCCGCAGAGAGCGAGAGGAGAGAGAGGCTAAGAGGCCTCGTGGTACCGGCAGTTACAGTGGTGCTCCGTCTAGGGGCCAATTTCAGCATAGCAGAGGTCGCTCTTTCAGGTCTCATCAGTCTGGACGTACAGAGTCCAGTGGGGTTTCATCTGATCGTGGTCGTCAGGGCCATCAGGGTTATCAGGGTCAGCAGAGCCGTCAGCAGAGTCAGCCTGCACTGAGTGCTCTTCCAGCTCAGAGCTCTGCTCATGCTTCCTCAGCATAGGGTTCATCTGTAGCGAGGGGTCCTCAGCAGCCCCTTCTTCCATCTTCGAGCCGTTGTTTTGAGTGCGGTGATTTGGGCCATATCAGGAGAGAGTGTCCTCAGTAGCTTCCTAAGCGGTCTCAGCAGAGGGATCAACCCTCGTCTTCTACTCCTGTTTCTTCGGCGCCAGCACGGTCGGCTAGGACTGGTGGCCAGGTATCCAGAGGTCGCCCTAGGGGTGAGGATCATACCTGGTGGAGGCCAGGCTCGTTTCTATGCTCTTCCGGATAGGAAAGATGCTAGTGCTTCGGATACGATCATTTCAGGTATTATCTCAGTCTGCCACAGGGATGCTTCTGTCTTATTTGATCCCGGATCTACCTATTCTTATGTCTCTACTTATTTTGCACATCATTTGGGTATGACCCGTGGTATTCTTGCCTTGCCCGTACATGTGTCTATCCCAGTGGGGGATACTGTTATTGTGGATCAGGTATATCGATCCTGTATTATTACTATTGGGGGTCTGGAGACCCGAGTTGACCTATTACTACTGGGCATGGTGGATTTCGATGTAATTCTAGGCATGGATTGGCTATCTCCTTACCACGCGATTCTGGATTGTCATGCCAAGACAGTCACACTAGCTATTCCAGGTAATCCGAGGATCGAGTGGCGTGGCTTGACTGATTATGTGTCCGACAGGGTGGTTTCTTATATAAAGGCCCAACGAATGATGGGCAAGGGTTGTTTATCTTATTTGGTCTTCATTAGAAATGTTGAGGCTGAGACACCCAGCCTTGATTCGGTCCCCATTGTGAGGGAGTTTCCGGATGTATTTCAAGCAGACCTGCCGGGCATGCCGCCTGACAGAGATATTGACTTTGGTATTGACTTGGTGCCGGGCACTCAGCCCATTTCTATTCCTCCCTATCGCATGGCACCAGCTGAGTTAAAAGAATTGAAAGAACAGCTTCAGGAACTCTTAGATAAGGGTTTCATTCGCCCGAGTGTGTCACCCTGGGGTGCACCGGTATTGTTCGTAAAGAAGAAAGATGGCACAATGAGAATGTGCATTGATTACAGGCAGCTGAACAAGGTAACAGTGAAGAATAAGTACCCATTGCCTCGTATCGAGGACCTATTTGATCAGCTCCAGGGAGCTAGTGTATTTTCTAAGATTGATCTTCGATCGGGCTATCATCAGTTGAAGATCAGGGACTCGGATATTATGAAGACAACGTTCAGGACACGATATGGGCACCACGAGTTCCTGGTGATGTCTTTCGGGCTAACTAATGCCCCAGCTGCATTCATGCACTTGATGAATAGTGTATTTCGGCCGTACCTTGATTCTTTTGTGATTGTGTTTATTGATGATATTCCGGTGTATTCACGTAGCCAGGAGGAGCATGCACAGCATTTGAGGGTGGTATTGCAGAGGTTGAGAGAAGAGACGATCTATGCGAAATTCACTAAGTGTGAGTTCTGGCTTGATACTGTCGGTTTTTTGGGACATATAGTGTCCAGTCGGGCATTCAGGTTGATCCGAAGAAGATTGAGGCAGTCCAGAACTGGCCTAGACCAGCATCGACTATAGAGATTCGGAGTTTCTTGGGATTGGCAGGCTACTATCGTTGGTTCGTGGGGGGGTTCTTATCTGTTGCAGCCTTGATGACCAAGTTGACCTAGAAGGGTGCCCAGTTCAGATGGTTGGATGAGTGTGAGGCGAGCTTTCATAAGCTCAAGAAGGCTTTGACCACAGCTCCAGTACTTGTGTTCCCATCAGCCTCAGGGTCATATACGGTGTATTGTGATGCTTCTAGAGTTGGACTCGGTTGTGTGTTGATGCAGGAGGGTAGAGTTATTGCATATGCTTCTCGTCGGCTAAAGCCCCACGAGAAGAACTACCCTGTTCATGATTTGGAGTTAGCTGCTATTGTTCATGCCTTGAAGATTTGGAGGCATTACCTATATGGTGTATCTTGTGATATATATACAGACCACCGCAACCTTCAGCATTTGTTTAAGCAGAAAGATCTAAATTTGAGGCAGCGGAGATGTCTTGAATTGCTTAAAGACTATGTTATTACTATCTTGTACCATCCCGGGAAAGCTAATGTAGTGGCTGATACATTGAGCCGGAAGGCTATTAGTATGGGCAGTTTGGCGTATATTCCAGTTGGGGAGAGACCCCTAGCAGTTGATGTTCGGGCGTTAGCTAATCAGATGGTGAGGCTGGATATTTCTGAGCCCAGTCGGGTGATGGCTTGTGTAGTAGCTCGTTCTTCTTTATATGATCGTATTCGAGAGCGCCGGTATGATGATCCACACTTACTTGTCCTTAAGGACAGAGTTCAGCATGATGATGCCAGAGATGTCACTATTGATAGTGATGGTGTATTGCGGATGCAGGCCGGATATGCGTGCCCAATGTGGATGGCCTTCGTGAATTGATATTGGAGGAGGCCCACAGCTCGCGGTATTCTATCCATCCAGGAGCCGCGAAGATGTATCAGGATTTGAAGCAGCATTACTGGTGGAGAAAGATGAAGAAAGATATTGCGAGCCATGTGGCTCGGTGTCTAAACTGTCAGCAGGTCAAGTATGAGCATCAGAGACCTGGTGGTGTATTCCAGCGTATTGATATTCCTGAGTGGAAGTGGGAAAGGATTACTATGGACTTTGTTAGTGGACTCCCTCGGACAACGAGGAAGTTTGATTCAGTTTGGGTGGTGGTGGATAGCTTGACCAAGTCAGCTCACTTCATCCCAGTGTGTACTACTTATTCCTCAGAGCGGTTGGCAGAGATATTCATCCGTGAGATAGTGAGATTGCATGGAGTTCCCATTTCTATTATATCCGACAGAGGTACCCAGTTCACATCTCAGTTCTGGAGGACATTTCAGCGAGAGTTGGGTTCATAGGTAGAGCTGAGCACAACATTTCATCCACAGACGGATGGGCAGTCTGAGCGTACTATTCAGATATTAGAGGATATGTTGCGTGCTTGTGTCATTGATTTCGGTGGTTCGTGGGCCGATTATTTGCCTTTGGCGGAGTTTGCTTATAATAATAGCTATCAGTCCAGCATTCAGATGGCACCGTATGAAGCTTTGTATGGGAGGCGGTGTAGGTCTCCAGTTGGTTGGTTCGAGCCCGGCGAGGCTAGGTTGTTGGGGACAGAGTTAGTCCAAGATGCCTTAGATAAGGTGAAGGTGATTCAGGAGAGACTTCGCACAGCTCAGTCGCGTCAGAAGAGTTATGCGGACCGGAAGGTCCGAGATGTGTCTTATTCAGTAGGTGAGAAGGTGTTGCTGAAAGTTTCGCCTATGAAAGGTGTTATGAGGTTTGGAAAGAAAGGGAAGTTGAGCCCAAGGTTTATTGGACCTTTTGAGGTGCTTAGGAAAGTTGGGGAGGTGGCTTATATGCTTGCTTTGCCACCCAGTTTGTCGGGAGTTCACCCGGTGTTCCATGTATCTATGCTCCGGAAGTATGTCGGAGACCCGTCTCATGTGTTGGACTTCAGCACGATACAACTAGATGAGGATTTGACTTATGATGTGGAACCAGTAGCTATTTTGGGTCGACAGGTTCGTAAGCTGAGATCTAAGGATATAGCTTCAGTGAAAGTGCACTGGAGAGGTCGTCCCGTGGAGGAAGCAACTTGGGAGACCGAGCAGGAGATGCAAAGCAGATATCCACACTTGTTTAATACTCCAGGTCTGTTTCTTAACCCGCTCGCGGACGAGCGTTTGTTTAAGTTGGGGAGACTGTAACGACCCGGCCCGTCGTTACGGGAATTTTCACCCCGTTACCTTGCATTTGCATATCTTATGCTTTTATAACAGTATTAGAGTATATCGGGTGAGTTAGAAGTGATTTGGATTGAAAATGAAACAAATAGCATGTTTGAAGAAAGCTTGAATACGAGAAGTCAACCAAGAGTTGACTATTGAGTTAGAGTGCTCGGAACCGGATCCTGATGATTCGACTAGTTCCGGGGGATCAATTATGACTTAGGAGAGCAATCGGAATTGAATTCTTAGGTCCGGTGTAGTTTTAGGCTTGAATTGGCGAAGGTTGATTTTTGGCGAAAACCGGATGGTAGGTGATATTTTGATCCGGGGGTCGGAATGGAATTCCGACAATTTCTGTAGCTTCGTTATGTGATTTTGGATATGTCCGCAAATTTTCAGGTCATTCGGACATCGTTTGATCGGGTTTTGGATCGAATGTTAGTTTTGAAAGTTTTGAAGAAACTTAGGCTTGAATTCGTGAGTAAATGGTGATTTTGATGTTTAGTATGGTGTTTTTGTGATTGGAACAAGTCCATATCATGTTTTGGAGTATGTTGGTGGTTTTCGTTGGGGTCCCGGGGGCCTCGGGATGGATTCGGACCATCAACCGGGCATTTAGAACTTGGAAAATTTCTGCAGAAAATTGCAGTCAGCAGTTGCTCTATGCGATCGCATAGAGATGACTGTGATCGCATAGAAGAGTGGAAGGGGGCGTGAACTTTACTCTATGCGATCGCGTGAA
Organism: Nicotiana noctiflora; assembly: GCA_032618575.1. Classification (NCBI taxonomy): domain Eukaryota; kingdom Viridiplantae; phylum Streptophyta; class Magnoliopsida; order Solanales; family Solanaceae; genus Nicotiana; species Nicotiana noctiflora. Next base: position 70,761 of record JASVEL010005064.1, read on the forward strand.
AGGCATTGCGATCGCATAGGGTCCGGAAATTGTGCAGTGCGATCGCAGAGAACGGGACGCGATCGCATAAAGTCGAGAGCGGAAGCAACGCGATCGCAGGGGGGCACAGACGCGATCGCGTAGAGTCATCAGTTGCCCATCGTGATCGCATGAGGGTCATCGCGATCGCGTAGAAGAGAAATGGGGTCCAAGGAAATTTGTGCTACGCGATCGCAGGAAGAGAGACGCGATCGCGTGAAGCCGGATGTTTGAACATCGCGATCGCGTGAGGCGAGTCGCGATCGCGTGAGTCTGGATTTTTGAACATCGCGATCGCGTGAGGCGAGTCGCGATCGCGTAAGGTAAACAGGTCAGGCAGTGAATTAAATCATAGAACAGAAGCCTCACGGGTTCATTAACCCAAAACATAATTTTGAGCCCTAGAGAGAAGAAAACTCGAGGAAATCACTGAGAAGTCATCGGGTATTCGTCGGAGGTAATATTCTTGACTCAAAAACATCATTTTATGGTAGAATTAACATCAATATTTATGAAATTGGGTTGAAATCTTGAAGAAATGTGGCCTAAATATTGAAAACGGGATTTTTGGATTTGGAAGGCCATTTGAACTCCGATTTCGATAAATTTTTTATGCACGGACTCGTGGCGAGATAAGGATCACGTTGGTACTAATTTTGAAATTTTCCGAGCTATGGGCCCGGGGTCGGGTTTTACCAACTTGGCGTATTTATGCGAATTTCATGTAAATTGAAATGGGTTATGAATATTTGACTCGTATTTGATATAATTATTGTGGTTTGACTAGATTCCACGCACGAGGGAGCTAAATTCAAAGGAAAAGGCATCGCGGACGAGTCTACGACCAGCTAGAGGTGAGTAGTTTGTGTATATGGTAGCTTGAGGGTTCGGAAACCCGGCTTAGCACATTGTGACGCTAGTAGGGCGTGGCTCGCACATCGTGGTTGATTGTGACTAGGGATTGAGACTTGGTCCATCCCGGATGTGAATAATATGTTGTTAGTGTTGGAAATACACTGTATTTGATATAATTGTGGGATGTAAGCCTTGTTTGGGGCCTTGTGCCGATCCGTAGCGTCCTTAGAGGACAATATTTATGTGATAGCTATAATTGCTTAAATCACTGATCTCAGTCCTGGAAATTTAAATCACATTTTTGAAATGCTAAGTCACCGGTTTTTGCAAATTTAATAAAGTTAAAGTATTTTCCATAAATTATGAATCTGGAAACTGGAAGTAAGAAAAATGAACTGTTTTGTGACTTATTTGCTTATTGTGGACTGAGCATGGGATCGGGCTGCACGCCGCAGTGGTTGATATGAGGATCGGGCTGCACGCCGCAACAGTATTGCGCTTGGGCTGTAGGAGCCCCTCCGGAGTCTGTACACACCCCCAGTGAGCGTCGTCGATGTTAAATTGGATCGGGCTACACGCCGTAGCGGTTATGTGCAATGCATTGCATCTTTATTTATTGAATTACTCTGTGGTAGCTGTATTGTATTGTTGATACTAGTTCGTAGGAGATTCGAACTGTAGCTTAGCTTCATTATCTGGTAATCTATGGATTTCTTATTTTCAGCTGCTTTTATATATTTATTACTCACTAAGTACTTAGTACTCACCCTACTCCCTGCACCTTTGTGTGCAGACTCAGGTACTCAGGAGCAGTAGACAGGCATTTCCCGCGGTTGTGGTGTCATATCGAGTTGCTGATGTAGCTGCCTACGTTCGCAGAACCTAGCTTCTCCTCTCATTTCCAGTTGTTATTTTGTATTTTGTATTCAGACTTGAGTATTTCTATACAGTACTCTCTATTCCTATTGAGTTTTGTTAAAGGCTCTAGACTTGTGACTCCGTATCTTTGGGAGTGTCAGTACTGTTGTTCATTATTATTATTATTGGAGTTCTTAAACTCATATATTCTTCTTGGGTTGTCCAGTTGGGACTAGTATTTGTGATAATTAAATTGTTTGGTCTGGCTGGCCTAGCTTGATTGTTGGGCGCCATCACGGCCGAATTTGGGTCGTGACATTTAAACTAATAAGCAATCAATATTTATTTATACATTAATAAAAACTACTCAACATGATTCTAATAAGCTAAATAACTAACACATATACAACTTTACATATGGAAATATGACTAAAGTGACTTCCAACTTTAAAGCTCCATTCTTATTCATGCTTCGGACTTCGGTTACATCGTATACCAATATAAAATGTGTACCTGGATTTTGACAGCAAAATGCAGAGACAGAATGATCAGCAGGCAGTTTGATAGCCAACAACAACAGCAAACAACAACAGTAAAAACCCGAGCCACTCAGATAACAACCAAAGTGAAATCCCAGGACAGACTACACCAATAAGGGATTCAAACAATTTTCAACAGACCAAAACAACAGAGAGCATCTTCAGATTAATCCCTAGGAACTTTCAGTTGACTTGAGAAGAGCCAGATGAAACTATAGCCTTTCGACTCTCTAAAACTCTCTACAACTTACTGCTTTTCTCCTGGTCTGTGTGTGTCAATCTATAAGTGTTATCACTGTTTTCCTATCTCTGGACAGACTCCCCCTCCTCGACTATGTGTCTCCTACAGCTCCTTAAAATGTATGTTTTTTTCTAGTGTGTTCAACTCTCCTTAAACTCTCAATTTCAGACCTATTTCTTTTCTGTTTTATTCTCTCTAGCTTAATGAAACTCTCTTTTAAAAAAAAAAACTCACAGGATCTCAAACCTATCTCCTGATCTCAAACCTATCTCCTCTGCCTCTCTCTGTTCTGCCGTCTGTATCTCTGTGTATTTTTCCCTCTCTTTTATAACCAAAACAGAACCTTCTATTTTAATTCAACAGCTCACCTTCCAGCCTCTTTATTCCCTAGCACATGTTACTTCTTAAACCTTTTAAATCATCACTCCATGTTATCCCGTCAGATTTCCACCTTTTTTGTCTAAGCATGGGATTTTCTTGTTTTAAAATTCCTTAAGTACAAGACCTAGGTGAATACCTGCTGTCCAGCAGGTTTCTACTGACCTAAGGCATGTGCCTTGCACCTAGCTGTGGTCTTTAACATGCTTAACAGCTATATCCAATCAACAAATTTTAAACTAAAATCAAAACAGTCTGAGGCTCGGTCACAAACAGGGAATCCTAACAGTTGTAGTTAAATTATGGTTCAAACAGAAACACAGAATTAGTTTGACGACATTCGACTAATCAATCACGACACGTATTATCGATAAAGAACAAGTCGATAAGTCAGTGATTCCAACAATCTCGGCCAAAGATGGAAATATATGAAACTAATTATTCGACGACGCTAATCGAAGCGAATACGTATTCTACAACATATGCAATCAAATAAACAACACAGAATTTAGAATTGACCAAACAAAGGGTCTTTGAGAAGAGATGAACAGAAAAGAAATTAATCGACAACAAAACCACAACAAAAACGAAAACAACAATTGAAAACATACTGATCAACAAAAACAAATAGAACGCTGAAAAGAAGAGAAAATGACATACCTTAAACAGAAAAATAGGAAATCGGCAGACTTGGACTCAAATAAATTGAACCTTTTGAGGCCAAACGGGCTGTAATCGAGTGTTCTCGAATGAGAACAAGTCGACTACAACCTATTGGAACCACAAATTTTCCATACGAGCTGAAAAAATTCTATTTATGGCTCTTGAAAATCAATATTTGGGTTTGAATGCTTCTGGCTGGATTCTTACCATATTATTGGTAGGTTGGTGATTGGGGAGGTAAGGTGAAGGTTGGGTATGAGTTTGGGATTGAATATATGGAGGCGGCGCCGCCACTAGGAAGCAGTGGCAGCTAACTAGGGTTCATGGCAATCGAATGACATTCGAGGGAGTCCGGTATGATTTGAAGTTAATTGATAAGGGGATCGAGACGAGGAGGTTGAAACAAGCTCAGGGTGTAAAGATGGGGGCATTTGGCCACCGTCCGCCGCCGCAGGCGAATTCAGGTGGGCGGAGGACGGCGGGGACAGTAGTTTAGGGTTAGAGGCGAATGGGGATCTGATTTGGTTTGGGGGGATTTTGGTATACCAATTTGAAATCGTTGATGCGAGCTGTTGGATTGAAGGATTTGGACGGCTTGGATCAATTGACTGTCAGAGGAGACGGCGTCGTTTTGGCCTAGTGAAGGGCTGGGCGGATCCGGGTGGTTTGGCCGGGTTTGGGAAAAATATTTGGGCCTGGTCCAGTTTCTTTTTTTCAAATGGCCCAATCCGGATTCTTACTCTCTATTCCTTTCTTTTTCTTTTAATTTTAATTCCTAATTTATAAAAAATAAAAAATCCTAACTACACTACAAAAGATCAAATCAAATTAACTAATACTAATTAAATTATACTAACAATTATCACACACAATTAAATAATCAATTAAACATAAATCACAAATTAGGCGTTTAAATGCTAAAAATGTAAAAGATGAATTATTTTTGTGATTTTTATTTTATATATTATTTGAACAATAAACTTAATTATCCTAAATAATACTTAAATGCGAATGGAACATTATTTTTTTTGTATTTTTTTTTTGTTATTAATTTAACAAATAAATATGCACAGATAAAAAATGCAAATAATAATTAAGAAAAATCAAACAAAATTTCAGAAAATCACGCACATCACAAAATTATTCTATTTTTTTGGATTTTGGGATTAATTCTCACGTAGGGCAAAAATCATGTGCTCACAAGGTTTACTTAATTGTAGAGACTAGGTATTGTCATAATAATTCACGGAGGAAGAATTCGGGCGTGACATTCACTTAAAAGATGATAAAATTTATAATAAGTGGAACTTGTTAGCGTATATAAATTAAATCCATATAATAAGAAAATTATAACGCTGTTGTTAGTCAATCTTTACCTAACTTTGTTCTGAGATTTCTGCCACTTATCCATTTACAATAGCGTATTAATATTCAAAGAGATACAAGTTGTATAGAAGATGAACTTGATTAATAATATAGTAATTAACTAGTTTGAGACCATGTTGTTGACTAAACATGAAAGAACGTGCATTTTCATCTCTCCATCAACTTTACATAAATATAGACTAAAATTCATTATAAAAACTGGTCGCAAGTCTTCGCAAAGATTGATGTACGCAACTTTCAGAATTGACACTTTGGGAGAAAGAAGAAAATACACCCCATTCAGAGTATTTATTTTTTCCAGCTGTACTAATTAAGTAATTAGCAAACAAAGTACAATCAAATATTCAATACCTTTACTTTGTTTAATTAGGGTATTCAAATAAATGAGCTCCTTTCTAAATTTTTCACTCATTTTTCCCCTAATAGAACCAAAAAAAAGTATAACGTACAAAAGAATACCACTTTGCAGGGGTAAACTGTAAACATAATGATATAGTAATGACAGCTTGAAGTTGGAAAAGAAGAGAGAAATAGTGAATCACCTTATAATGAATCATACAGTCAATGTGTTGTGCATATATAAAAAAATTTAGCACCCACTAACAAAGCAACTTTATTAAAGTACCAAATATATTTCGTGAATTTAGCAATATATATTGATTTAAAGTTTTTTTTTTGAATCATCATTAATAGGTGTTAGGAAAATATTAGGTTAAGTAGAAAAAAAGTACTATTTGAAATTGAAGTTGAAAAAAAAAATACTTAGCTTGAAAGTTAAAGATGTGTTTGGATTTTACTTGGTTGTGAAGAAAATCATTAAATATCGTTTGAAATACTCCTAAAACAAGTTTTTTAAGAGTTCACTACCATTTTATATATTGAAGTTCAGTATTTACAAATCCGAATGGGCAAACCAATACTACTACAATGGTCTTTTTGCTATGTGAGCACTCTCGTTGTAGGTTTTTAGCAGCCTCTAACCTGCATTTTAAAAATTAGCAAGATTATTTATTTATTACTTATGTGCATTGGATAAAGATAAGGAGAGCTTTATTAATTTCAATTTATTCTACTCTTTCGACGTTATCGCTGAATGGTCGGTTAATGTTATACATGGCTGCACGTCTTGATTCTTTGCCTAACTGGATAAATAAAATAATATACGTACTTGTAAACCTGTTTTACTTTTTAATTATGAGCAATATTTTCCCCTGTTTATTTGAATTTCCTGTTACAAGATAATATTGTTAACCATTATCTATCTACATGTTGAAATATTGAATAATATTGAAGACTTTGAAGCTTCATAAGCGGCTTCCTGTTTGAGATTGCATCGGGGACTTGCTGCTATATTGTACTAAAAATAAGTCTAATCTCTTGGATCATTGTTCCTCATCATTTTATAATGTATTGTATTGTATTATATCGCATTGTAATATATCGTATTGTACTGTATCATTTTATGAATATAATGTTTGAATAAATTATACTATTTACCATTGTTAATAATATTTTGTTGTTTGGTTTGACTGTATCGTACTGTACTATAACTGATAAGTTTACTAAACTATTCACAATTATTTAAATATTAAATTTATCAAAAATTATGCATAAAATAATTTTGAAAAAATAAAACAGAAGAAGGCAAAACACCTTAAGAAATCAGAACAAAAGAAGTCAAAAAAAAGGAGCACAACTAAAGGAATTGAATTAAAAGCAAATTAGGAGAAATAGTAAAATAGAAGGCGGCAAAACACATTTAACGTTGGCGACAGAAGTACTTGAAAAAAAACAAAGTAGGTTAGAAGTTGAGATTTAGAGTTAAAAAAGAAAAAAAGGTAAAAGGTAAAATAGAATTGTGGAATAATAAGTTAGGGCATAATTAGAAGGAAAAATAGAAAACGATCCCACCACACCAAATCGATTATTTTAAAAAAAGAAAACTTTTTATTATTTTAAAATAGTAAATTTAACAATACAATACAACCAAATATTAATGAATCCATTAAAACAAACCTTGTTTAAAGTAATTAAATTTTGACACGGCAGACACAATATTTAAAAAAATCACTAATTTCTTCTAAACGAACCAACTATATCTAGAAGGACAATTCCATTTCTGTATTATGCTGTGCAGTGATTACTCATACTGTCATAAAACAATTAAAAGTCCTTACTATCTTTGTAAATAAAATAAAAAAAAAAGTCCTACAACACCTCAGACGAACGTGTATTCTGTATTAATGCCTTCATATTCTGATCAATTAAATAAACAAATAAATACGAAGAAAATCACAGGCTGCTGAAAGTTAATTGAGATATGCAAGCATCAGCTTCCTGACATGTAATTCTTTTTGGTTAGTAGTATTTGTTTTCTTCTTCACCACAAGGTTATAGAGAATAGTCGTTGCACCATATTCTATATAAATACTAACCCTAGATACTAATGAACTACACCTCAAACAAAGCAAAAAATATAGTAATGGCTTCTCTCCCACTCTCCACCACCAATGCCATCTCTTCTTCATCTTCTTCTTCAACTACCTCAACTCTTTCCAATTTGCATTCTTCTCCTTTCTTTACAAAGACATCAAAAGTTTCCACTTTAAGAAAGTACGGTAACCATCGTTTCCAAGTCTCATGCAAGGGTACAGAAGATGACCAAACCATTAACACATCCAAAAACTCTGATTCTTCAAACAATAAAATCATTGATAGAAGAAATATGCTACTTGGATTAGGAGGTATTTATGGTGCTGCTACTCTTGTTGGTGGTCATCCCTTTGCCTTCGCCGCTCCTGTGCCCGGACCTGACGTTTCCAAATGTGGCGCTGCAGATTTGCCCCCAGGTACTGTTATATAGTCTGTAATATATATGAAGTGAGCTTGTTTTACGTTGAAATGGTTAAGTTAATTTGTAATGCATGTATCGCACTTTTATAGTATTCTGATAAAACTTGTCTATATTTTTCCAAATGGAGTAATATGGAGTTGTTTTTACGCTTCAAAGCCTTTTGTCTCAATTTGTCTAATTAACTTGTATTTTTCTAACAGGTGCAGCCCCAGTCAACTGTTGTCCTCCAACAACGGCGAATATCATTGACTTCCAGCTTCCACCACCGTCAACCACCCTCCGTACACGGCCTGCAGCTCATGCAGCCGATAGTGCCTACATAGAGAAATTCAATAGAGCCATTCAGCTCATGAAACAACTTCCAGATGACGATCCACGTAGCTTCAGGCAACAAGCAAATGTTCATTGTGCTTACTGTGATGGTGCTTATGACCAACTAGGTTTCCCAAACTCTGAACTCCAAGTTCATTTCTCTTGGCTTTTCCTCCCTTTCCATCGTTGTTATCTCTACTTCTTCGAAAAAATCTTGGGAAGTTTAATAAATGACCCTACTTTCGCTATCCCATTTTGGAACTGGGATCATCCTGATGGCATGAGACTTCCTGCCATGTATGCGAACCGTAGTTCTTCTCTCTTCGATCCTCTCCGTGATCGGAGGCATCAGCCCCCGGTCATGGTTGATCTCGACTTCAATGGAACGGATCCTAACATAACTAACACTCAACAAACTTCCCAAAATCTGACAATCATGTATAGGCAAATGGTTTCTCTAGGAAGTACTCCTGCGACTTTTCTCGGAGACCCTTACCGTGCCGGTGGTGAACCGGGTGGTGCTGGGTCCCTCGAGAACATTCCACATGGACCGGTCCATGTTTGGACCGGTGATAGAACCCAACCTAATTTTGAAAACATGGGAGATTTTTATTCAGCAGCTAGAGACCCTATTTTCTATGCTCATCATTCTAATATTGATAGATTGTGGAGTGTTTGGAAAACCCTAGGTGGTAGACGTCAAGATTTTACTGACCCTGATTTTCTAAATGCTTCATTTTTATTTTATGACGAAAAAGCACAAATGGTACGTATTAGGGTACGTGACTGTTTGGATACAACAAGACTTGGATATGTTTATCAAGGTGTAGCTAATCCGTGGATAAACTCTCGTCCAAGGGCTAGGGTTTCAAGTGCTTTGAGTAATGTAAGGAGACTTGTTGAAGCAAGAGCAGCTGATAATTTTCCAACTGCAAAAGATGTTTTCCCAACAAAACTTGACCATGTGATAAGAGTTATGGTGAAAAGACCAAATAAGAAGAAGAGAAACAAGAAGGACAAAGATGCAAAAGAGGAGATTTTAGTGGTTGAAGGGATAGAGCTGGAAACTGATGTTTTTGTCAAGTTTGATGTGTTGATTAATGATGAAGATGAGACTGTGATTTCACCGAATAATGCTGAATTTGCAGGTAGTTTTGTGAACGTGCCACATCATAGTCATGGGAAGAGTGACAAGAAACGTAAGACTAAGTTGAAGTTGGCTATAACTGAGCTGTTGGAAGATTTAGATGCTGAGGAAGATGATCATGTGGTGGTGACTTTTGTTCCAAAGAATGGTTCTGGTGCTGTGAAAATTGGAGGCGTCAAGATTGTGCTTGAGGATTGATTGGTAGTCTAGTGCACTAAGTTGGGCTATGCGCGAGTTCGGAAAAAAATCGAACAATAAAAATTTATTATACATAATCTTACCATGTATTTCTGTATTCTCTTTATGTTTGAGGAATGATTACGACTAGAAAAATAAAAGGGTTTTAATTAATTTCCTCAAATAATTAAGCGTTTTAAGTTGCTTGATATTGTAAGTGTGGTTGAATGGAATAATGGAAGAAAACTACTTTTATCGATATTTTATAATTTTCTTCTACATGTATAACTACAACTAGTAGTTTTTCAAACTAAGTATGGTAATTTCCTATTTTACGTTATTTCCTAGTGTAAAGGTCGTCGATTGGTGGCCATGTTAGTCCAACACGCACCTCCAGGAAAAGGAAAAGAAATAAACTCATTCAATGTTTATTATGTCATCTTGAAGACACAAATCACGCAATCTTAAGAATAGGTCAGATCGCATATTTATATTTAGGGCTAGCTCTTGCAAATTGTACATACATATACACACTCCGGTCCAAAATAAGTAATTTTTTGACCTTTTTTTTTAATCCAAAATAAACGATTTTTTCGGATTTCAAGAATGACTTAATGATGTTTGTCCTACATTATCCTTGGAGTAAATAATGTTGGAATATGTGTTACGAGTGTTTATGTGAGATAGTAATATTAAAATGGCTAATTAATGATAAAAGTTAAAATATCAAAAAAATCACATGAGGTAGTAATAATTTTGTCGAAAAGGTGATAATAAATGGATTTTGCAATAGCCAGATCATTCAGGATGTGCTTTATTAACTTTAACTTTTTGACTTCCCATTAGCCTCTTCATGGTCCATGTATATATGATTCCTTTTATTAAATTTATGTGATCCTAAAGGGGGAAAAAGGAAGAAATTCTATAATGCAAGTAGTACTTAAGCAACATTTTTTCTTATTCATCATCTTTTATATTTAGTGGAATATTTTGAAATTAAGCACAGCTGATATATTTAATGGACAATAACTGGATGTTTATATATGGATCGGAATTGTTCTATTTTTATTTATATAGTTGGTGGGAGCTGGCGGGGAAATTTGGTTTAGTGTGAATGTAGCTGATTTTCTTATAGTTATAAATAGGAGCAATAATCAATATAGACGAAAAATTTATTGAATATCACACTAATTTATTTATTTGTTCAATCATGTAAATGATAAAGTGTTCGATTGATGAAAATGAATTGCAGAGACAAAATGGAAAGGGAAAACCCAGGAGGGAGAGAGAGAGATTTTTATTCCATCTGGACCCGGAGTGATATCTAACGAATCTGCATGTCTATCTGGATCCTTCAATCCTTATATACGCCTAAAGCAAATTACAAATGTGGACAGAAATACAAGTACACTGGCTAATAATATAAAAACTGATTACAATGATAATATAGACTACTACAGCTATTAGGCCTTCTTACTTGAACTGCTGAACTGAAATTGGGCCACTATTAACACGAAGAGATGACAATTAATAAGAAATAAGTTTCATATGGATCATTCGAGGGAATCTTACGTAAATGTCTCAAATAAGTCCCAACTTATTAATTTCTACCTATTAAATAGATTTATCAAAACTAATCAAAGCGCATATAAAAATTAAAAACTCAAATAAATAAAGTTCTTTTTCTCCAAAATGCATACGCAAATATTTTCTTCCATATTTTTAAGAACTATCAACAACATTAGATGCAAGATGGAAAAAAATTTCATGGATGAGATTATGGTTGTCCAACAGGACGAGACGAAAGAGGACATAACCAAAATAAACGGGACGGGATGAGACATGACGATATTTAGCTGGGACGATGACGGGACGAGATAAACGAGATGAAAAGGTAGGCACATACCATCCCGCTAACAAACGGGCTGGGACGGGACGAGACGGGATGGTTCGTGGGCCTTAAGTGGGCCTTTTATTAAAAAAATTAATTAATTAAGCAAAGTTTGGCAACGGCTAGTTTTTTGACAATGACTATGTTTTTAAAGTTTGCAACGACTAATTTTTTGACTTATTTAATAAACTTAAAACTTAATAAATTATAATGAAACTAAGTAAAGAATACTAAAATATTAAAATAAAAGACTTGTAATGAAATATTTTAACAATTATAATAGAGTTATAATTTATTTAATATAATTTCAGGCCATTAGGTACGTACGTAAGAGTGTAAAACAATTCATAAAAATCAAGGCTTAGAGCGAGCCTTTTATTTTATTAATGGAGCTTTCAAATTTCACATACAAATATAATTCTTTTAAAGAGCACTTAATCTACTCAGCTACCTTCTAGGAAGGGTTCTGTTTGAACTAGGCCTCTTCGAACCAATTACAAATCATCATACTAATATTTATAAGCTCTTATATAGCTTCCTTATAACTTATCTATAATTTTTCTGGGATATTATTCTGGAATTGGCAATGTTAATTGATGTTCCATGAGTTCCATGCCGTCTTCGCTCCCAGTGCTAAGTATCTCATTGTATTCTTCTTTCCTAGTGGTTAATTTTTCAAAACCAAGATTTCTTCTTTCTGAATTAACCCAATCTCTGAATAATACGAAAATTTCTAGGTTATCCTCAGCTAATGAATGTCTATGATCCCCGATTTGAAATCTTGTCGCGCTAAAAGGACTCTCCGATGCTACTGATGATTCTTGAATAGCCATGATCTTTCAGGCCATTATGGAAAGTATTGGAAAAGTCTTGCCACACTCCCTTCACCGTGCCAAAATTTGTTTGTTGCTTCTTCGTGTTTAATACTTTTTAATCCTTGATTAAGATAAGAATCAAATTCATCATCAATAGAGGAATAAAAACTTGTTATATCATCCATACCTTCACATAGAACTTCTATTCTAGCCTTAGAACTAGAAGGAGCAATTGCACCACATGTTGTTTCCATAGATTTATATTTATCAAACATTGATCTACCATAAGAATATATGTTAGCTTGGCAGCCTTCGAGAGATGGTTGTTTATTTCTTGAATTTTTAAATTCTCATAAATTTTACGAACAAGTCTCTTTGCACCACTTATTTTTAAAGATGGATTAAGTAGAGTAAAAAATAAATAAATATGGGGAATAGGAAAATATATTGTTTTAATTTTGAAACATGAGTCATTTCATCTATATATTTTCTAATTCTAGGATAGGGATTAGTGAAAGTACAAGAGGGGGTGAATGTATATAATTTAAATAAATCATAATAAGTTTACTTAAAACATTAGTAGTCGACTTAAAACAACAATTCTCGCAGACATAAATATTCGAAATAATAAGCAGAAAGTAAATACAAAAGTTAAAGACACTGGGATTTTATACTGGTTATGATTCAATGTGAATCCTAATCTAGTCCTCTTGGGTTGCAAGGGATTTCCCTTCAAGCAAATGAGTTTTCTCTCGAGTACAGGTTTGATATTTGTCTCTTAGTTCTTTTAACACTCGTTCGATACAATGCCTCACCAGTTGTACGCTCTCTTTCTATTCCTGACTTGTTACACAACAGATCTATCTAGGCTACTATGCTTGCTTACAGTAAATTCAAAAGAGTGATTTTGGTTCAATCAAAGTATGCTAAGGGTGGAGTAGCACTATGAATTTATACAATGATGGTTGATGAAGACTTGTCAAACCAAGGGTTTTGATCCTTGGAAAGAGTTGATTCTTTCCGAGAATAAGGTATTAGCCGTTGCTTCTCGTCAGATTCTTTCCTTTGGCAATCTATGAGTTTGACAGAATTCTCCCTTGATGTTTGTGACCCTTCCATTCTTGACTACTGTTCGGATCTTTTAGATTCGATTGATCTCCGGTGATTTGATTTGGCTTGTCAATCACGAATTGCATTAAGTCTTCATTCCATTGATGCAACTTTGATTTCCCAAGATCATGGAGTTAATCTCGTAGAGTTGATTCTTTCCCTGTGCATCATGATATTTGGGACAACTTCGATATCCTTCCTTGTTCGTTATGGTAATTCCAATAATTACTTTTTGCTTCCTTGAACTCCTGCACATGCATCATTAAAGTACGTTCTAACAATCTCCATTTTTTTTGATGATGGCAAAATAATATGCATATAGGTAAGGGGATAAACAACAGTTGACTTCCATGTTTTGGACTGGCCGTTTTGGCTCCCCCTCAATATGTGTAGTCAACTAATCTGGACACCAGTTGACTGCCTTATTTGTGACTGACCGAGATTGCTCCCTCTCAATATGTGTTGTCAACTGATCCTGAGCACCCCTCAACATGTGCAGTTGACTCGTACTTTTATATTTATTGAGTATGCATGGGCAACATAGCTAGGTTGACATATTATTGACTATGCATGGCAGCATAGCTAAGTTGACTAGTTCAAGGAATACGAGATATTATGCAAGTAGCATAGTGAAATATGACTGAATAACAGATGTGCATAATGTCTATGCATGTAGCATAGTTAATATCTATGCATGTGGCATAGTCGACTTAATAACCTGTAGAGAGTGGATATGCCTACACAAAGAGTGTTAATATATTCTCCCCCTTTTTGACATCAACAAAAGAGGGAGTAGCAAAAATAATATCGACAGAAAATAAAAAAACCTCCACGGGCATAGGCTAACCACAGCCAAAACAAGTTTTTAAAACACAAAAAAATTGTCTGTAGATCACTGATCGGAGTGGACTCAACCTTAGGAAGAGTGGGCACTAATTACTTTTACCCAATAGCGTTATCGGAGTCAGTATCCACAAGGAGCTAGAGAAGGGAGTTGAGTATTTGTAAATTCTAGAAATGCATTTTGCCTTCTAATTTTACTTCTATCATTTTTGGATTTTATGTTTATAACCTACACTTTTAACAACTACTAAATAGAACTAAATTATGCTAAATATTGAGTCTAGTTTTTATGCAATATAGAGAAAAACACTAGGGCCATGGCATTTACCTAGGTGGTCAACTAACGGGTAAAGATGCCTAATACAAGAATGATGATTATGGGACTTATGCTATAACCATTGCACGATTGCACTTAGTCTCATACATTTCGGTAGAGAGAGTGATTTTGCCCAATTGACTCTCTTAAGACCAATTGGGTAGGCCAATATGCCCAAGCAACTTAGGGTTCAAGTTGGGTAATTACTCTCTCGAGGTTTAACCCGTTTATTGGGACTACAATTCTCATGGGTCCACCCCAATTCCTTGTTGGTTAATTTAGAAGTCATAAACTGTCACGCCCCAATTCGGGGGACATGACCGGCGCCTGACCGAGTTGCCCTAGTCAAGCGGACCTGGGTGCCTTTCATTCCCACACGTTACCCCTGTATTGATTGTTTCCCATTAACCAACTATTTTACTAACCATGAATGATTTCACATTAAACAAATAAAACCATACGAGTGATTCATTAACAAGTTTGCAGTTTTTACAACGCCCGACATACATAATATATATACATAAGACCGGAATCCCACAGTTTACATGTCTATGGAGCCTCTAGGATACAAAAAGGGGAGTACAATACTTGCCGGTAATAAGGCTCCGGCTATACCTTACAAAACCAAAATGAAATCTAAACAGAAATGGCATGAACCACACAAGGCCCCGAGGAAAAAAGGGGCTCACCAAAACGGGCAGTGGAAGGAGAAGGATACTACTGCCGATGAGCTGAAGTGCCTACTACCGATCCACCTACAATCATAACACGAATGTAGCGCCCCCGGCAAAAGGGACGTCAGTACACTTGAATTGTACTGGTATGTATGGACAAACTTTGTCCCAAGTAAACTCAAGCCATTAAATTACATCAAAACTAATCAAGCCAACCAACCATGTTTTCCACCTTTTACTCATTTCAGATAAGCCTCAACACAAGCACATTCAAGGTCAACAAATAGAACAACAACCAATCAACAACATAAATTGCAAGTAGTCAAACATAGGGGCAATCAGTGCCCCCCAGGTTGCAAACTCTCCTGCTGTCTCCTTTCACAATTTCATATTAATGATTTTGTATCAATTTTCAATAGCGATTTCGATCGCTTTCCACCCTTATTGCCCCCGACCACCCTTATTACCTCGGCCACCCTTATCACCCCAACCCACACCTTATTTCCCCACGTTGCGGCGCGCAACACGACCCCGCCTTACAGTTGAAAACACAACAATTTCAAACAGCAGATAAGGTACTACACACAATTTCAACAAGTTCAATTAAGCAACTTACACATTGGTTCATGTTCTCAATTACTTCTCAAGCCAATATCAAAACCAAGTTACAAGTATTCCAAAATCGAGAATGCCCACATAATCATGTTCAACAATTTACCACAATTAAGGTGTTTCAAATTCCTTCCACAATAAGCCAAATATGCCATCACAATGGTTGTTCTCAATTCTTTACCAATCTCGTTTACCTTTTTATCTTTCAATTCATATTTCATACCACACCACACGTAGTTCAATATCAATCGAATGCTCAACAAGGAAATCAAAGAATTACGTACAATTTCTCAATTTGACACATGCCAAAACAATTCGCACACATTTGGGCGATTTTACAAGAATCAAAATTAGCCATACATACCTGGTGATGAGTTTTCTTCCGTTAACCTTCTACTTTATGCTTACCCAAGATATCCTACTCTTGCCAACCTTGTTCTTGAAGACTCTTACTTCTACTCACTTCTTTTTACTAGAAATCAAGTTCAATAATCATGCATGAGTGAAAAATTCTATTTTCAAAAGCTATTATATGCAAACCTCTCTTTACCCAATTTAAATCTAAAAATTAGAGAAAATAGTTAGGGTATTTACCTTGAAATGATTTGGGGAAGTTGAATCTTTGCCCTAGAATCCTTTGAACTAAGATGGTTGGAACAATCTTTGAAGATGAAAGATTTCTCTCTCTAAAAACCCTCTCTTCTCTCTCTAATTTTGGTAAGATGATATGATAAAGTGAAGAAGAAAGGTGTTATATTAAAGAAGAGATCGGGTCAAAATGTTACAAAAATCTGGGCCGGGGTCAATTATGCGGTTCACTATGCGACCGCAGAATCAACATACGGTCCGCATAGTGACCGCAGAATGGCCTCAAAATTACATAAGTTCTGTTACACAATGCGGCCAGAATGCGGTCCGCATTCCTGATCTGCGGTCGCAAAGTGGACCGCAGATTCACTATGCAATCGCATTTCGACCGCATTATTGACATGGATTTTGGAAGGCTTCTGTTAAGCTTTGCGGCAAGAATGCGGTCCGCATAACAGGTTTGCGGTCGCATTCTTGACAACATATTTGACACTTTTCTGGAAAACTTTATTCTCTACATTTTTGACACTTAAATCACTACCAAGGGTCCGAATCGCGGCGAGCAAGCTCGCCGCGAAGAATTCTACGCATTCCTAACACATTATTCGGACCATGACACCACAACTACTAGGTTTTATGCACAAAAATTTTACGGGGCCTTACATCCTCCCCCCCTTAAGATCATTCGTCCTCGAATGAGGACTTTGAAAATAAATTGGTTTTGAAAGACATGGTATGCAAGCTATCAAAATTTTGACTAACTCTTATATTTTAGAAAAATTTCGCCAGAGTTTCCTTTGTATTATGGACATATCCACCTGTCAGAGGGCCCCCGAAACACATTACCAGACAACAATACACAAATACAACACTTTCCACAACTGGTATACACTTTCTTACCTCAACGAATGCACATGTTCTATCACATTGTTACAATTGCACATAATGAGTTCTTACCTTGTTTAACTATCTTAGTATACTATGTACACACAAACAAACCATTACCAATCTACACTTACTATTAGTCACTTATTTAACACACGAATCTTTCTAAGGCTTCCATTTATCAAGAAAGGCTCAAATGACCCAATGTGACAACACATTAAATTCATTACAAAATGAAGGAGACTTTACTAACACTAAGAGAGAAACGACTTGGACAAGATGACAATTACTAGGAGTAGAAGGGTCACCTAATTTCTTCTAGGCTTGATCAAACAAATGAGGGTACTTTTCTTTCATCTCTTTTTCTGCTTCCCATGTGGCCTCCTCAACTTGTTGACTTCGCCACAATACTTTAACAGAGGCAACTTCCTTATTTCTCAACTTACGGACTTGCCTATCAAGAATGGCAACTGAAACTTCTTCATATGACAAATCTTCATTAACCTCTATAGCCTCGACTGGCATGATGGTGGATGGATCTCCAATCACTTCTTCAACATGGACACATGGAATACCGGATGCACTGATGCCATCTCAGGAGGCAATTCTAGCCTATAAGCAACTTGACCAATCCTTTGAACGATCCGATATGGCCCGACATACCTAGGACTCAATTTCCCTTTCTTTCCGAATCGCATGACTCCCTTCATAGGAGATACCCTCAAGAACACCCAATCATCGACTTGAAACTCCAATTCCCTTCGACGAACGTCTGCATAGGACTTTTGACGACTCTGTGCTGTTTTCATTCTCTCCTGAATAACCTTGACCTTTTCCATAGCTTCGTACACCATATCTGGCCCTAGCAATTCCGCTTCACCTACCTCAAACCACCCGATTGGCGACCTACATCTTCTCCCGTACAATGCCTCAAATGGGGCCATCCGAATGCTAGCATGATAGCTATTATTGTAAGCAAATTCTATCAGTGGCAAGTGTTCATCCCAATTACCTTTAAAATCTAAGACACAAGCCCGCAACATATCTTCAAGCGTCCGAATGGTCCGCTCGGCCTGACCGTCGGTCTGTGGATGGAAAGCTGTGCTGAGATTCACCTGAGTTCCCAAACCTTGCTGAAACTTCTTCCAAAAGTTAGCTGTGAACTGAGCCCCGCGATCCGAGATGATAGAAAGTGGAGTGCCATGAAGCCTTACTATCTCCTTGATGTACAATCTTGCATATTGCTCCGCAGTATCAGTGGACTTGACAGGCAGGAAGTGAGCTGATTTGGTGAGTCGATCTACTATCACCCATATTGAATCGAACTTACGCTGAGTGCGAGGTAATCCCACCACGAAATCCATATTGATCATCTCCCATTTCCACCTTGGTATTTCTATAAGCTGAGTTAATCCGCCGGGCCGTTGATGCTCGACCTTCACTTATTGACAGTTCAGACATTTAGCTACAAAGCTTGCTACATCTCTTTTCATACCGTTCCACTAATAAATCTCCTTAAGGTCATGATACATTTTCGTTGAACCAGGGTGCACGGAATACCTGGAAGTATGAGCCTCTGCCATCACTCTTTCCCGAAGCTCGTCCACATCCGGAACACATAGCCTATCTTGACACCGCAATACACCATCT
>JASVEL010005065.1:0-44943 GCA_032618575.1 Nicotiana noctiflora
CCAAAGGGTGGGTTACAATGGACCATTTTAAAAGATGAAGTTTTTTCTTATGTGGAGTAGTACCCCACAGAAAATTCCTTTGGTATGTATTAAGTAAGGTAATAATAGAACTAGGAATGGTAATAAATTGCATTACATGATTAGGAAGGCTATTCAAAGTAGAACGAATAAGAGTTTGTCTTCCTGCTTTTGTTAGAAAATGAGTTTTTCATCCTGCTAATATTGATTTAAACTTGTCTAATAAGAACTGAAAATCTCTTTTTAAAGGTTTAGAAGTAAAAATGGGATACCCCAAGTATTGGCCAAACTTAATACACTCTTTTATGTTAAACAAATGCTATAAATCAAGCTTTAGGTAATTAGGGCAATTTTTTGAGAAAATTTTTTTTGGCTTGTCTAAATTAATAGTTTGTCCCGAATAAGTACTAAAAGAAGTAATAGTATTAATAATAGAATGACAAGATTTGGGTGTAATTTTAGAGAATAAAATTATATCATCCGCAAAGAACATATGAGATAATTGAGGTCTTTTTTTTTTCAAAAGAAATAGGGTGCCAAATATTATAGTCTACTTCTAAATTTATTTGCCTAGAGAACATTTCAAGACATAGAATAAATATATAAGGTGAAAGAGGGTCACCTTGTCATATTCCTCTTGTAGGATAAAAAAATTCAGTTGACTTACCATTAATAAGGATTGCAGTAGAAGTGGTTGTAATACAAGACATTATTAAGTTGCTAATATTAATAGGGAAATTAAGATTATGTAAAGTATTGTAAATAAAAGACCATTCTAGTTTATCAAAAGCTTTTTCAAGGTCTAATTTAAGAAGCATATTATAATTCTTACCCTTCATTTTAGCAAAACGATTTAACAGCTCTTGAACAATACTAGCATTATCAGATGCTCGTCTATTTTTTTGAAAACTAGATTGGATTTGATTAATAAGATGATCAAGAATCGGCTTAAGTCTATTGACAATTATCTTTGTAATAATTTTGTAAATAGTACTACAAAGACTAATTGGTCGATATTGAGCTATAGTAACAACATGTTCTTTTTTAGGAATTAGACAAATATATGTAGTATTAATAGTAGGATCTATTTTGGATTCCCTAAAAGCCTGATGACAAAGAGCTTTTACAGAATTTCCTACAATATGCCAATATTTTTGGTAAAAATCTGGATGTGGCCATCAGG
This sequence comes from Nicotiana noctiflora, assembly GCA_032618575.1. Classification (NCBI taxonomy): domain Eukaryota; kingdom Viridiplantae; phylum Streptophyta; class Magnoliopsida; order Solanales; family Solanaceae; genus Nicotiana; species Nicotiana noctiflora. The sequence goes on from JASVEL010005065.1 coordinate 1,202, forward strand.
GACCGGTGCCTTAAAAGGTTGGAAAGAATGTAAGGCATTAGTAATTTCAACAACATGAAGAGGCCTATCTAACATAGATTGCTCAATTTGTGTAACTATATTGGAAGGAAAAATGGTTGAACTAATTTTGGAAAAAGACTGTTGCGTAGTAAAAAGGTTAGTATAATAAGAGGTAATATCATTTTGTATTTGAAGAGGATTTGTAATCCAATTCCCTCCCAAGTCTTGAATAACAATTATACGATTATTTCGTCGTCTATTTAAAGTAGTTAAATGGAAAAACTTGGTGTTTGCGTCACCATCATTCAGCCAATTTATGCGTAATTTTAATTTCCAGAAATCTTCTTCTAACTTAAGAATATGATTAAAATCTTGAATAAGATCAATTTCTAAACTATGGAGAAATGAACTAGTAGGATAATGAATAGAAGCTTGTATACCAGAAAGTCTAGCTAATATCTTCCTTTTACGCTTAAAAATATTTCCAAAAATATTTTTGTTCCAAATTTGGACAGAATCTCTAAAATAATTTATGGCAGGGATTAGAAGATTATTTTCTGTCCAAGCTTGTTTTATCACGGATTCTAAAGAAGGGTGAGTAGTCCAAATAGACTCAAACCTAATAATCTTTGTCCTAGACAGTACACTATGTTGAAGGTCTATTTTGATAGGGCAATGATCAGAATGTGTTCGAGGGAGATGAGTCACACGAGCATCACAATAATTTGAGAGTCAGGCATATTTTGATAACACACGATAAATTCTTTCTAATATATTAGCAGTATTATGTCGACCATTAGTCCATGTATAACGACTTCTCTTGTACCCTAAATTATTAAGCATGCAATAATTAAAACAGTCTAATAACGTATTGGTTCATTTATTATTGATAGGAAGTCCTCCAAATTTATCCGAGGCATGAATAATTTCATTAAAATCACCCCCTATCAACCAAGGTCATTTATAGTGATCAAAAATACACTTAAGATTATTCCAAAGTGTAAGCTTGTTAACTAAATCATTACTAGCATAAATTGCACTGAATAAAAAAGTAAAAAGGTAGTGGACTAACCTGGATATGGCAATGAACTTCCTGAGTGTTTGTAGCAACCTGTGTAACATTTAACAATGAAGCATTCCACAATATAACTATTCCCCCTATATGACCTATAGTTGGGACTTCTATCATACCAGAAAAATCAAAATCATCCTTAATCACTTGGTGAGACTGGAATGGGTTTCTAACAAAACAACTAGGGCTGGTCGGTTATAATCCAACAAAGACCTAAAATTTCTTCTAAATTCCACTGATTGACTACCCTTACAGTTCCATATGATGAAATTTATGTGATTATCATTTGAAGCAAACAATTCAGTACTAGACTATCCTGGACGTAGTGACAGTGTTGGAAGAAATAACATGGCATATTTGCCCACTGTTGGATTTGTTGTTGGTCTTAGACGGAATGAGGTTGATATGAGATTTTCGGGACACCTTATGAAAAATTTTCTTTCGAATTCTTCCTTCTGCACAAAGACCTTGATTCCATTCATGCATGCATAAAGAGGCCTGGTCTCTCTGTTGTATGTGATTGCTGCGTCTAATTCTACCTGTAAATTCTGCTCATGTTCTTCTTGTTATGGTGGATTGTGAGGGGTTGGTGTAGGAGGAGGTGGTGGTGGTGTTTAGACACGAGGTGTCCCTGGCCTCATCAGTGGAGTAAAGCATTGAGTCTCCCAATATGTTTGAATCCATGGAACATTGGGTTTCGGAGGAGGATAAAAAGGCATTCGTATTATGTTTGGGTGAAGAGTTGTTTGTTGTTCCCATACTGGAGAGGGTGGTGTCGTTTCCTGGAATGGTGCTATGCTTGAGGCTTGCATCATTGCCCAGTGATAACGAGCAAATATCTCTGTTCCCAGCCTCATTCCTTCTGCTACTATTTGTGCTAAATCCCTCGGGTGATTTATAAGAATGGTGACATCCTGTTGGTTCACTTGCATGGTAAATGTTAGGGCATGATTGTGTAATCCTGTCTCCAACCATGATCTTAGATACATCGGTGCATGGGGAGTGTGGGCTGTGTATACTATTAAATTTTGATCCATCGAGAGATGAGGGGGTGGTTGAGAGTAAGGAGTGGGATTGTTGTGAAGTTGATGAGAGGTTTTGTCACGACCCGGATTTCCCACCATCGGGAGTCATGATGGCGCCTACTAGTGGAAGATAGGCAAGCCAATTGTTACTTACATTTTTCATTAGTTACAACTCTCTTCTTAAGACTTTAAATAAAATCATATAATTACAGTGAAATAATTAAACTTAGCGGAAGACTTAGTCAATTTTATCCAATATGATACAGTAAATCCAAACATAATACACTACTCAAGACTGGTGTCACAATTCTCACGAACTTCTAAGAATAATACACATAATTGTCCGAAAGAAATATAAGTTGTTTATCCCGAATACATGAGATAACAGAATGAAATACATAGATAGAAGAGACAACGGGTCCTGCGGACGCTTGCAAGGCTACCTCGTAGTCTCAGTAGTCGAAAAATCCACAAGTCGCTACCGCCGCTGCTGCTGTCCGTAACCTGTATCTGCGCAAAAAGAGTGCAGAGTGTAGTATCAGCACAACCGACCCCATGTGCTGGTAAGTGCCTGGCCTATCCCAGCGAACTAGTGACAAGGCTAAGGCCAGTCACCCACATAAACCTGTACAGTTGCAATATATATATATATATATATATATATATATATATATATATATACATATACAACAGCATAAAACGTTATCGAACGTTTATAAGGAAAGAATCTGCTCTGAAATAACAGTCAATAACTCACAATATCCGGAGTAATCCGATCAACGGAACAAATCTTACTTTCATGTCTCAATTCATTTTTCATTTCATATCTTGTGGTAGGCATACCGGCCGCTCCCAAACGTAACCATAGGCTTTTCATATCTAGTGGTAGGCGTACCACCCGCTTCCAAATGTATCAATAGACTACCGGCAACTATAGCCAATGCCAAGATTCAAATCACTTTGTGGTCGGCGTGCCACACGATCCCAATTCTTTAATATATAATTGGTCGGCGCGCCACACGATCTCAATTCTTTAATATATATTACCGGCAATAAGCCAATAATCTCTGATCAACAGTGAATGTATAAAAGTATTACCGGTATTAAACCAATAATCTTCACTTCAACAATATTTATATTACCGGCGTAAAACCAATAAATGACAATAAATCAAGGATATATCCCCGTTACCGATGTAATACCAATAACTCTTAATCAACAATTTATATGTACTTTACCGGTATAAAACCAATAAATAATAATGAATCAACAATTTACCTCTGTTACCGGTGTATTACCAATAACTCTTAATCAACAATTTATATGTACTTTACCGGTATAAAACTAATAAATGATAATGAATCAGCAATTTATCTTTGTTACCAATGTAATACCAATAACTCTTAATCAAAAATTTATATGTACTTTACCGGTATAAAACCAATAATAATTTCCCTTCACTTAATCACTTAGGATTAATAAGAATTTAATCCATTTTTAAGACTCACAGTCATCCTCGACCCCCAACGTATAGATACTTGTCACCATGCCTATACGTCGGACTCTACATATCACAATTTACACATAAACTCAATTCCTAATCCCTCAAGCTAGGATAGAACAAACACTTACCTCGAATGTTTACGAACAACTCAATCCGTAGCAATGCCTTTTCCTTTCAAATTCAGCTCCAATCCAATCGTATCTATACACAATTGACTTAATATCATCAATTCTACTTAACAAACTAGTTCATAAGGCTAAATATAATTTTTACAACATTATGCCCGGAATAGTGAAAATCAACCCCGGGCCCACATCTCGAAAAATTTTGAAATTCATATTTCCGGAATCCTCGTCTCGCCACGAGTCCGTACATACCAAATTCACAAAAATTGGAGTTCATTTGACCCCTTAAATCACTATTTTTATCCAAGAGGGTTTCCTACCCTTTTCAACAAAAATTCTCAAATTAAACACTAAAACGTGCAATAGATTCGAGTTATACCACCAAAATTGAGTTAAGAACACTTACCACGTTGTTCTCTCCAAATATTCCTCGAAAAATCGCCCTATCCGAGCTCCAAATCGTCAAAAATGGCAAAATATTTTCGGACCTCAAATATATTCTGTTCGTCACTATTCACGGTATTATTATTAACTGTTCATGGACACTGTTCATGGTCACTGTTCATAGCAGATTTTTTTCTGCAATTTCTGCCCATTTTCTAAGTCCGGAATTATTCCGAGACACCTCCGAAACACTCCCGAGCCCTCGGAGCTCCAAACCAAATATGCACATTTACTCTAAAACATCACACGAACTCGCTCAAGTGATCAAATCGCCGAAATAACATCAAAATCATCAATTTTCATCAAATCAAGGCCTAAGTTTCAAAAAACTTCCGAAAATACACTTTCGATCAAAAACTAGACCAAACGATGTCCGAATAACCTGAAAATTTGCGGACATATTCAAAATCACATGACGAAGCTACAAAAATTATCGGAATTTCATTCCGACCCCCGGATCAAAATCTCACCTACCGTTCGGATTTCGCCAAAATTTAACCTTAACCAATTCAAGCCTATTTCTACACCGGACCTCCGAATTCAATTCCGATTGCTCCCTTAAGTCAAAAATCACCTCCCAGAACTAACCGAATCATCAGAATCCGATTCTGAGCCCTCTAACTAAATAGTCAACTCCGGTTGACTTTTCACATTCATGCTTCCTTCAAAAAGGATATATGCCTCATTTTCAATCCAAATCACTCCTAACTCACCCGATAGACTCTAACGCTGATATAAAAGTATAAAATACATAAATGCAAGGTAACGGGATGGTAATTACCGTGACGACGGTCTGGGTCGTCACAAGTTTGGCGTGGTATATTGCGTTGGCTCCTTAGATGACTTAGAAAGTTGAAGGGAAACATTGCTTGAAGTAGTAGATGTGTGGGTAGTGGACAAAATAGGAGTGTTTATAAAAATTGTATTAGTGGAGTTTGGTAATATTGGAAATGGTAAAGTGGCCGGTGGACAAGATTGATATGAAAGTGATTTGTTGGAATTGTAACAAGTAGTGGGGTCTTCATTATTCCCTAGTTGCATGTCATCATTTGCTATATTGGAGGAGGTGGATATGGAATTAATGAGAGGAGTAGGAGGTGTAATGAGAGTTGTAGTATGTTGGTCGTGTATATCTGGTTTTGCAGACTGTGTTTGAGAATTAGTTTGCATTTGTGAGTTAATGTCGTGGCTTGTTGTATGGTTAATACTTGTATTAGGGGTGTAGTCATTATTAAGACCTAGTTGCATGTCATGAGTATCTATATTTGAAGAGATGGATATGGAGTTAATGAGGGGAGTAGGAGGTGTAGTGAAGGTGGGAATGGGTTGGCCGTGTAGGTGTTGTAGGGTAGACATTGTTTGGGAATTGGCTTGCATGTGGGAGTAAATGTCATGTCTCTTTGCATGTGTAGTATTGGTATTAGAGGTGGTGTGAAGAGAAAGTTTTGATTGGTCCCCACTTGTAGGTACTTGAGTATAGGTTGAGTGTTGACCCACAATATTATTATCCAAAATAGTATTAGATAAACCCTCATTTTTAGCATGTAACTCATTCGATAATACCGCGAATTTATTAGTATTTAACAAAGTATTAGACACTTGCTTAGTGATATGATTAGCAGGAGAGTCATTATTTTTTAAAGATAAATGATTAAAAGGAAGATTATTAGGATGAATTAAGGAATGCTTACCAACAGAGCCTTTCCTTACCTCATCAGGAATTTTTTGCTTGGGACGTGACGGCATTGAAATTGCATGCCTTTTAGGAAATTGGACTAGCTTCCAAGGTTCATGATCAACTTTGGAATAGTCTTGTATATTTGAATTAATATGAACATTACTAGATGAAGGTGTATCCTTTTCAAGGGATGGGCATATTTTTTGATTGTGACCCATACAACCACATATAATACATAGTAAATTCAAACCCTCATATAGAATAGTTTATTTATGTTCACCAATGTATAAATGTGTTTTTAATGGCTGGTTTAGCAAGACCTCAACACATAGTCTAGCATATTGTCCTCGAGTAGTATTGGAAGTGCAAATATCCATAGATAAAAATTTACCTACTTTTTGTCCCAATTTCTTCAAAATAAGATAATCATAGAATTCCGTAGGTAATTCTGGCAAACGTAACCATAAAGCTGAAGAAGATAACTGTGTTGTTGATGCTTTAAATTTTGGCTCCCATTGTCGGACATATAAGAAATGATTTAGAACAAACCAAGGGCCTCCCTGTAAAGCATGAATTTTATTTTCCTCCTTTTGAAATTTTAGAAGAAAGAAATCACACCCTAAGTCTATTAATGGAAGATTTTTTGTAGGTTTCCACAGTGCATACACCTTCTGTCTAAGTAGCTGATGCTCCACTTTACGACCAAAAACTTTGATAATTACAGCATGTTTGTGACGACCGGCCCGTCGTCACTGGAATTACCACCCCGTTATGTTGAAATTGTATGTTTTATACTTTTATATCAGTGTTAAAGTCTATCGGGTGAGTTAGGAGTGAATTGGATTGAAAATGAGGCATATAGCCTTTGTGAAGGAAACTTGAATAAGGAAAGTCAACCCGGAGTTGACTATTTGGTTAGAGGGCTCGGAATCGGATTCCGATGATTCGGTTAGTTCGGGAGGTGATTTGTGACTTAGGGGAGCGATCGGAATTGAATTTAGAGGCCCGGTGTAGAAATAGGCTTGAATTGGCTAAGGTTGAATTTTGGCGAAATCCGAACGGTAGGTGAGATTTTGATCCGGAAGTCGGAATGGAATTTCGACAGTTGCAAGTAGCTCCGTTAGGTGATTTTGGATGTGCCTGCAAAATTTCAGGTCATTCGGACGTCGTTTGGTCGGGTTTTTGATGGAATGTGTAATTCGGAATGTTTTAAGGAATTTAGGCTTGAATTCGATGCGAACTATGGGTTTTGATGTTGTTAGACGTGTTTTGAGGATTGGAGCAAGTTCGAATAAGGTATTAAGATGTGTTGGTATGTTTGGATGAGGTCCGGGGGGCCTCGGGGTGATTTCGGATGGTTAAACGGGAGAAATTGTGGAAGAATTGCAGGTTGGGATCCTGCTTCTGTTGTTTCCGCTCCTGCGGAATTTTGAACGCAGGAGCGTGTCCGCAGAAGCGGACGAGATGCGCAGGAGCGGCTGGTTACGCAGAAGCGGAAGTCATTCCGCTGAAGCGGCATCGCTGGTGCGAGCCGGTGATCGTAGAAGCGAAGGGGAGAAAATGGGCATGGTCCGCAGAAGCGGACACTCGACCGCTTGGGCGAGACCACAGAAGCGGACAATGGTGCGCAGAGGCGGATGTTTCCGCAGAAGCGGAAGCTTCTTCGCAGAAGCGGGTGCTCTTAAGCGGCCCTTTGCTCGGAGAAGCGGAAATGGCCGGCTAGGCCTGGAACCGCTGAAGCGACCCTTTGGTCGCGGATACGGACACGTAGGAGCGGAAAATATTCCGCAGAAGCGAAAATCGCTGTAAGTAAGTGTATCGGAAGTTAGAAAAATTTCAGAACATTTCACACATTTTGGGTCTCGGCTTTAGAGGCGATTTGGGCGATTTTGAAGAGAAATTCAAGGGAAATCATCAGGTAATCATCTATGGACTTAAACTATGATTAGTATTGGTAATATTATGCAATTATATCATGAAAATGGAGGAATTTGGGGTAATTTATGGAGGGTTTAGCCCTAGGCTTGGACTTTAGAAAATCAAGGTTTTGAATGGGCAAATGGAGTCCGAATTTGGTAAAATTGATATGCTTAGACTCGTATTGAGATGAGGGTTCCGAATATGTGACTTTCGTGATTTTTCGACAAGCGTACCGAGAGTCGGGTTTTGACAACTTTGGGAATTTTGATGTAAATTGAGTTGTATTGATTGGGTGTCGTCCCATTGGCTTAATTTGTTGTATTTCTACTGTATTTGATCAGATTCTACACGTACGGAGCTTGATTCTCGTGGCAAGGGCATTGCGGAATAGTCGTCGCGCTGTATTGAGGTGAGTAATAGATGTGGGTGATGACCAGCGGGTTCGAAACCCCGGTATACCACTTTGTGACGCTGTATAGCGGCGAGACACGCACACTCTTGAGAGTGCGGGGTCGATCATGAGCTGGAGACTATATATATTAGTCCGACCTGTTGTTACTGTATTGTTGGCTATTCTAGAGCCGTCGAACCTCCTTCTCGGATGGTTGCATATATATATATATTGTGATAATGGCCACTCTTGAGCCGAGGGATCGTTATCATTGTCTTATCATATAGACATGCTAATTTACTACTAGTCCGCAGCTATTTCTGTTATTATGATAATTCCAATCTCTAGAACTTGATATTACTGTTTTCCAACTGAAAAATGATAAAAGAGTTTTCAAAAAACTACTTTTGAGCCTGCGAGGCTGTATCTGCATATTAGCTGACTAGTAGTGGATCGGGCCTGCGCGCCGCAGCGAGATATATGTTGGATCGGACTGCACGCCGCAGGAATATCTCTATGAGATGTGCTTGGGTCCGGAGTCTGAACCCCCACAGTGAGCACGGGTACCCAAAATTGGAGTCGGGCTACGCGCCGTAGCGGTCATATCATGCATTGTATTGCATTTAGCTACATCTGCTAGCTGTTATGCTATTTATTGGTATTTGTTGGAACAGGTACAGTGAAGATTAATTCTATGACAGGGTAGCTGATTATTGCTTTGCATAGTGCTTTATTGCGGATTTCTTATCTGTGTCTGTCTTACCCTTGTTTATTACCACTGAGTACGGCGGTACTCGTTTTACTCCCGCACCTTGTGTGCGGATCCAGAGGTACCTCTCGGCGGTGATCCGGCGGCTGTGCGAGGCGACATCCGTGGGATATACGAGGTAGGCTGCAGAGTCCGCAGGACCCGATATTCCTTCTACTGTCTTGATTTGTATTGACTTTTCTTTCCGCATTTGGTATCTTGTAAACCTTTATACACTCATGTTCAGTAGAGGCTCATGACTCTTGACCCTTCGGTCTATGGGAGTTGATGTATTATGGGACTTGGTTCCCCGTTTTCGTTATATGTATCGCTGTTATTTCGTGAATTAATATGCTTAAATGGGCTAAAGAGAGCTTCTAGCTCCGTGGTTGATATTGATTGGTCAGGCTGGCTTAGCAATGTGCTGGGCGCCATCACGACCGGATTTGGGGTCGTGACAAGTTGGTATCAGAGCCTAGGTTTACTAGGCCTCATGATTCTTGAGCCGGTTAGTAGAGTCTTGTGGATCGGTACGGGGACGCCTGTACTTATCCTCGGGAGGCTGCGAACCTTTAGGAAAACTTCACTTTTCTTGAACTCGGTCGTGCGATCTTGTTGTTCTGAGAACTGAACTTCTATATTCTATTCTCTCGCAGATGGCGAGAACGCGAGCATCAGGACGAGGTGAACGACCTCCATTGCCACCTGTTAGAGGCCGTGGGCGCGGTCGTGCTAGAGGTAGAGGTAGGGCGGGTGAGGCAGTGCCAGCTGACCCGCCTGTTGTACCAGTTCAGGAGAACCCCGGTGGTTGATGCTCCAGCAGCCCCAGTTCAGGGCCGGACTATATCTATTGCTATTCCTGGTCTTCAGGAGACTCTTGCTCGGATATTATCGGTGTGTTCCGGTTTGGCTCGGGTAGTTTCGGCTACCACTACTGTAGCGACATCTCGGTCGGGGGTGGTCGGCACACCCCCGCGGCTCGCACACCCGACCCGGTTGTTCGGGGACTTCGGACACCAGAGGCGGTCCCTGCTCGGGTGGTTCCATCGGTTATTCCTCCGGCCGCACCGGCTCCGGCTCCAGAGCATATGGTTCGAGGTTATGCCCGATGACGAGCGGCGTCGTCTTGAGAGATTTGGCAGACTTCAACCACCCCATTTTAGTGGCGCCGAGGGCGAGGATGCCCGGGGTTTCTTGGATAAGTGTCAGAAGATGCTGCGTACGGCTGGTATTCTTGAGTCCGGCGGAGTTTCATTTACTACATTTCAGTTCACTGGTCCCGCATTTGATTGGTGGGAGGAGTTTGAGAGGCGTAGGCCTGCAGGAGCAGCACCTCTCACATGGCAGCAGTTCTCTACTCTCTTTCTAGAGAAATATGTACCTCGGTCTCGTCGCGAGGAGCTACGTCGCCGGTTCGAGTGGTTGATTCAGGGCGACATGTCTGTGACTCAGTATGAGCTTAGATTCACTCAGTTGGCTAGGCATGCCACATGGATGATCCCCACTGATAGGGAGAGGATCAGGAGGTTCATTGATGGCCTCGACTACTCTATCCGTATTCTTATGACCAGCGAGCGAGTTCTGTCATCATCGTTTGAGCAAGTTGCTGATATGGCACGCTCCATTGAGGCGGATCGTCGCCGAGAGAGAGGAGCGGGAGGCCAAGAGGCCTCGTGGTTCGGCGGTTTCGGTGGTGCTCCATCTAGAGGGCATTCCCGGCGGAGCCGAGGTCGCTCGTCTGGACCTTCTCATTCAGGCCGCCCGAGCAGAGCGGAGGTTCTCATGGTCGTGGTCGACGGGGGTTTCAGCAGGGTCGGTCATCGCTTGGTGCCCTCCCAGCCCAGAGTTCAGTACCCTTCTCCGGCACCGGGTGCATGTTATGAGTGTGGTGAGTTTGGCCACATGAGGAGACAGGTGCCCTCGACTACGTAAGGGCGGGACTCAGCAGAGGGATCAGCCCTCCTCTTCGGCACCATCTCGGTCTAGTAGAGGTGGAGGTCAGTCTTCTCGTGGTCGCCCCAGGGGCGAGGAGAGATCTGGTGGAGGCCAGGCACGGTTCTATGCACTTCCTGACAGGCGTGATGCAGTTGCCTCCGATGCTGTGATTACGGGTATTATTTCTGTCTGTCACATAGATGCCTCTGTTCTATTTGATCTAGGGTCCACATATTCTTACGTGTCCTCTTATTTTGCACATCACTTGGGTGCGACTCGTGGTAGTCTTGATTTACCTGTTCATGTATCCACCCCCGTGGGTGATACGATTGTTGTGGATCATGTCTATAGATCCTGTGTTATATCTATTGGGGGTCTGGAGACCCAGGCAGATTTGTTATTGTTGGGGATGGTGGACTTTGATGTTATATTGGGTATGGACTGGTTGTCTCCGTACCATGCTATATTGGACGGTCATGCTAAGACAGTTACGTTGGCCATTCCTGGTATTTCTCAGATTGAGTGGCGGGGTTCGACTTATTTCGTCCTTAGCCGTGTTATTTCGTTCTTAAAAGCTCAGAGGATGGTTGAAAAAGGGTGTTTATCGTACTTAGCTTTTGTGAGAGATGTGGGAGCTGAATCTCCTAACATTGATTCTGTACCTGTTGTGAGGGACTTCCCAGATGTATTCCCCTCAGACCTGCCGGGCATGCCGCCGGACAGGGATATTGATTTTGGCATTGACTTGGTGCCGGGCACTCGGCCTATATCCATTCCTCCTTATCGGATGGCACCAGCTGAGTTGAAAGAACTGAAAGAGCAACTTCAAGAACTTCTGGATAAGGGTTTCATCCGCCCTAGTGTGTCTCCGTGGGGTGCGCCGGTATTATTTCTTAAAAAGAAAGATGGTTCCATGCGAATGTGTATTGATTATAGGCAATTGAACAAAGTGACAGTAAAGAACAAGTACCCTCTACCGCGCATAGATGATTTGTTTGATCAGTTACGGGGTGCGAGGGTGTTTTCTAAGATCGATCTTCGTTCAGGCTATCATCAGCTGAAGATCAGGGACTCGGATATTATGAAGACTGCATTCAGGACCCGATACGGTCATTATGAGTTTCTTGTGATGTCGTTTGGGCTGACCAACGCCCCAGCAGCATTTATGCATCTGATGAACAGTGTGTTCAGGCCTTATTTGGATTCATTTGTGATTGTGTTCATTGATGACATTCTAGTCTACTCCCGTAGTCGGGAGGAGCATGCTCAGCATTTGAGTATTGTGTTGCAGAGATTGAGAGAGGAGAAGCTATATGCTAAATTCTCCAAGTGCGAGTTTTGGCTCGAGTCCGTAGCATTTCTGGGACATGTGGTGTCTCGTGATGGTATTCAGGTTGATCAGAAAAAGATAGAGGCGGTGCGGAGTTGGCCTAGACCGACCTCAGCTACAGAGATCAGGAGTTTTCTTGGTTTGGCGGGATATTATCGCCGGTTTGTTCGGGGATTTTCATCCATTGCTTCTTCATTGACTAAATTGACCCAGAAGGGTGCACCATTCGTGTGGTCGGATGAGTGCGAGGAGAGCTTTCAGAAGCTCAAGACAGCTTTGACCACAGCTCCAGTGTTAGTATTGCCATCAGCTTCAGGTTCATATACCGTTTATTGTGATGCCTCGAGAGTGGGGATAGGTTGTGTGTTGATGCAGGAAGGTAAGGTAATTGCTTATGCTTCTCGGCAGTTGAAGCCACATGAGAAGAACTATCCCGTTCATGACTTGGAGCTAGCCGCCATTGTTCATGCATTGAAGATTTGGAGGCACTATTTGTATGGTGTGTCTTGTGAGGTGTATACCGACCATCGTAGTCTCCAGCACTTGTTCAAACAGAAAGACCTTAATTTGAGACAGCGGAGATGGCTTGAGTTGCCGAAGGATTATGACATTACTATATTATATCATCCGGGGAAGGCCAATGTGGTGGCCGATGCTTTAGGCCGGAAGGCGGTTAGTATGGGGAGCTTGGCATATATTCCAGCTGAGGAGAGGCCATTTCGCTTATGATGTTCAGGTGCTAGCCAATCGGCTAGTGAGGTTAGATATTTCGGAGCCCAGCGGGTATTGGCTTGTGTTGTATCTCGGTCATCTCTATATGATCGTATTCGTGAGCACCAGTATGATGATCCACATTTGGCTGTCCTTAGGGACAGAGTTCAGCTTGATGATGCTAGAGATGTCACCATTGATAGTGACGGCGTATTGAGGATGCAGGGCCGGATATGTGTGCCCAATGTTGATGGCCTTCGTGAGTTGATTCCGGAGGAGGCCCATAGCTCGCGGTATTCTATCCATCCAGGAGCCGCGAAGATGTATCAAGATTTGAAACAAGACTATTGGTGGAGAAAGATGAAAATGGACATTGTCAGACATGTAGCACGGTGCCTCAACTGTCAGCAGGTTAAGTACGAGCACCAGAGGCCCGGTGGTGTATTTCAGCGCATTGCTATTCCTAAGTGGAAATGGGAGAGGATCACTATGGACTTTGTTACTGGACTTCCTCGGACGGCGAGGAAGTTTGATTCCGTATGGGTGATTGTGGATAGACTGACCAAGTCAGCTCACTTCATTCCAGTTAGTACTACCTACTCATCGGAGCGGTTGGCAGCGGTCTTTATTCGAGAGATTGTTCGGTTGCATGGAGTTCCAGTGTCTATCATATCCGACAGGGGTACTCGGTTGACTTCTCAGTTTTGGAGAGCATTTCAGTGAGAGATGGGTACGCGGGTTGAGTTGAGTACAGCATTTCATCCCCAGACAGATGGGCAGTCTGAGCGCACTATTCAGATCTTGGAGGATATGTTGCGAGCTTGTGTGATTGATTTTGGTGGTTCGTGGGATGAGTTCCTACCACTTGCCGAGTTTGCCTACAACAACAGTTATCAGTCGAGTATTCAGATGGCCCCGTATGAGGCATTGTATGGCAGGCGGTGTAGATCCCCGTGGGATGGTTTGAGCCTGGTGAGGATAGGTTGATAGGGACTGAGTTAGTCCAAGATGCTCTGGATAGAGCAAAGTTGATCCAGGAGAGGCTTCGTACAGCACAGTCTCGCGAGAAGAGTTATGCGGACCGTAGAGTTCGAGAGTTGTCTTTCATGGTTGGTGACAGAGTATTGTTGAAGATTTCACCTATGAAGGGTGTCATGAGGTTTGGGAAGAAAGGGAAGTTGAGTCCCAGGTATATTGGCCCTTTTGAGATACTCAGGAGAGTTGGAGAGGTGGCATATGAGTTAGCCTTGCCACCCAGTTTATCCAGCGTTCATCCGGTATTCCATGTGTCTATGCTCCGGAAGTACATTGGAGATCCGTCTCATGTATTAGACTTCGGTACCATCCAGCTTGATGGTGATCTGTCCTATGATGTGGAGCCTATTGCTATTTTGGGTCGTCAGGTGAGAAAATTGAGGTCCAAGGAGATTGCATCGGTTAAGGTTCAGGTCACAAGGTCGACCCATGGAGGAGGCCACTTGGGAGATCGAGCGGGAGATGCGGAGCAGATATCCTCACTTGTTTGAGACTTCAGGTATGATTCTTGACCCGCTCGAGGACGAGCGTTTGCTTAAGAGGGGAGAATGTGACGACCCGGCCCGTCGTCACGGGAATTACCACCCCGTTATGTTGAAATTGTATGTTTTATGCTTTTATATCGGTGTTAAAGTCTATCGGGTGAGTTAGGAGTGAATTGGATTGAAAATGAGGCATATAGCCTTTGTGAATGAAACTTGAATAAGGAAAATCAACCCGGAGTTGACTATTTGGTTAGAGGGCTCGAAATCGGATTCTGATGATTCGGTTAGTTCCGGGAGGTGATTTGTGACTTAGGGGAGCGATCGGAATTGAATTTGGAGGCCCGGTGTAGAAATAGGCTTGAATTGGCTAAGGTTGAATTTTGGCGAAATCCGAACGGTAGGTGAGATTTTGATCCGGGAGTCGGAATGGAATTCGGACAGTTGCAGTAGCTCCGTTAGGTGATTTTGGATGTGCCTGCAAAATTTCAGGTCATTCGGACGTCGTTTGCTCGGGTTTTTGATGGAATGTGTAATTCGGAATGTTTTAAGGAATTTAGGCTTGAATTCGATGCGAACTATGGGTTTTGATGTTGTTAGACGTGTTTTGAGGATTGGAGCAAGTTCGAATAAGGTATTAAGATGTGTTGGTATGTTTGGATGAGGTCCCGGGGGCCTCGGGGTGTTTTCGGATGGTTAAACGGGAGAAAAATTGTGGAAAAATTACAGGTTGGGATCCTGCTTCTGTTGTTTCCGCTCCTGCGGAATTTGGAACGCAGGAGCGTGTCCGCAGAAGCGGACGAGATGCGCAGGAGCGGCTGGTTACGCAGAAGCGGAAGTAATTCCGCTGAAGCGGCATCGCTGGTGCGAGCCAGTGATCGCAGAAGCGAAGGGGAAGAAAATGGGCATGGTCCGCAGAAGCGGACACTCGACCGCTTGGGCGAGACCGCAGAAGCGGTAAACAGTGCGCAGAGGCGGATGTTTCCGCGAATGCGGATGTTCCTTCGCAGAAGCGGGCCCGCTTAAGCGGCCCTTTGCTCGCAGAAGCGGAAATGGCCGGCCAGGCCTGGAACCGCTGAAGCGACCCTTTGGTCGCGGATACGGGGGGGAAGAAAATGGGCATGGTCCGCAGAAGCGGACATTTGACCGCTTGGGCGGGACCGCAGAAGCGGACAATGGTGCGCAGAGGCGGATGTTTCCGCAGAAGCGGAAGTTCCTTCGCAGAAGCGGGTGCGCTTAAGCGGCCCTTTACTCGCAGAAGCGGAAATGGCCGGCTAGGCCTGGAACCGCTGAAGCGACCCTTTGGTCGCGGATACGGGTGCATAGGAGCGGAAAATATTCCGCAGAAGCGAAAATCGCTGTAAGTAAGTGTATCCGAAGTTAGAAAAATTTCAGAACATTTCACACATTTTGGGTCTCGGCTTTAGAGGCGATTTGGGCGATTTTGAAGAGAAATTCGAGGGAAATCATCAGGTAATCATCTATGGACTTAAACTATGATTAGTATTGGTAATATTATGCAATTATATCAGGAAAATGGACGAATTTGGGGTAATTTATGGAGGGTTTAGCCCTAGGCTTGGACTTTAGAAAATCAAGGTTTTGAATGGGCAAATGGAGTCCGAATTTGGTAAAATTGATATGCTTAGACTCGTATTGAGATGAGGGTTCCGAATATGTGACTTTCGTGATTTTTCGACAAGCGTACCGAGAGTCGGGTTTTGACAACTTTGGGAATTTTGATATAAATTGAGTTGTATTGATTGGGTGTCGTCCCATTGGCCTAATTTGTTGTATTTCTACCTGTATTTGATCAGATTCTACGCGTGCGGAGCTTGATTCTCGTGGCAAGGGCATTGCGGAATAGTCGTCGCGCTGTATTGAGGTGAGTAATAGATGTGGGTGATGACCAGCGGGTTCGAAACCCCGGTATACCACTTTGAAACGCTGTATAGCAGCGAGACATGCACACTCTTGAGAGTGAGGGGTCGATCATGAACTGGAGACTATATATATTTGTCCGACCTGTTGATACTGTATTATTGGCTATTCTCGAGCCGTTGAACCCCCTTCTTGGGCGGTTGAGTATACTTGTGGGCCGTGAGCCAGTTATTGGATCCCGCGAGGATCGTTATCATTGTCTTATGATATTGATATGCTAGTTTTCTACCAGTCCGTAGCTATTACTGTTATCAAGATATTTCCAATCTCTGGACCTTGACATTTACTGTTTTCAACTAAAAAATGATAAAAGAGTTTTCAAAATTACTTTTGAGCCTGCGAGGCTCAATTTGCATATTAGCTGACTGGTAGTGGATCGGGCTGTGCGCCGCAACATATATTCATGATATTGTGCTTGGGCTGTAGGAGCCCCTCCGGAGTCTGAACCCCCAAAGTAAGCACGAGTACCCAAATTGGATCGGGCTACGCACCGTAGCGGTCATTTCATGCATTGCATTGCATTTAGCTACATCCGCTAGCTCTTATACTATGTTGTTGATACTTGTTAGTTCTCTGCTATTGATATGAAACTGTTACATGGCATTGGTTACAGCTTTACATAGTGCTTTATTGTGGATTTCTTATCTACGCTGTCTTACCCTTGTTTATTACCACTGAGTCTGGCAGTACTCATTTTACTCCCTGCACCTTGTGTGCAGATCCAGGTACCTCTCAGCAGTGATCCAGCAGCTGTGCGAGGCGACATCTGTGGGATATACGAGGTAGCTGCAGAGTCCGCAGGACCCGATATTCCTTCTTACTGTCTTGATTTTGTATTGACTTTTCTTTCCGCACTTGGTATCTTGTAAACCTTTATACACTCATGTTCAGTAGAGGCTCATGACTCTTGACCCTTCGGTCTATGGGAGTTAGTATATTTTGGGACTTGGTCTCCCCGCTGTTGGTATAAGTATTACTATTGTTTCATATTTTGAAATGCTTAAATGGGTTAAAGAGAGCTTCTAGCTCCGTTGTTAATATTGATTGGTCAGGCTGGCTTAGCAATGTGCTGGGCACCATCACGACCGGATTTGGGGTCGTGACAATGTTCCCAAGGCTTATAAATCCTAAATTTTTCCTCCACAGACAGAGGAATGAAGTTAGAAGAATCAGTAGATGCCTCTAACTCATCAGTGTATTCTGAATTTTCAGTGTTTGAAATTGCATGATTATTGAGAGATATTTGGGAGTTGTGAGTATTTAAAGTTTGGAGGTATGATTTCGGCTGAGTGTTAGAGTCAAACAATTGTTGTGGTTGTGTCACGACCCCAAATCCGGTCGTGATGGCGCCCAGTACATTGCTAAGCCAGCCTGACTAATCAATATCAACAACGGAGCTAGAAGCTCTCTTTAACCCATTTAAGCATATTAATTCACGAAGCAACAGCGATACATATAACGAAAACGGGGAACCAAGTCCCATAATACATCAACTCCCATAGACCGAAGGTCAAGAGTCATGAGCCTCTACTGAACATGAGTGTATAAAAGTTTACAAGATACCAAGTACGGAAAGAAAAGTCAATACAAAATTAAGAGACACAGTAAGAAGGAATATCGGGTCCTGCGGACTCTGCACCTACCTCGAATATCCACAAATGTTGCCTCGTACATAGCTACCGGATCACCGCTGAGAGGTACTCGGATCTGCCCACAAGGTGCATGGAGTAAAATGAGTATTGCAGACTCGATGGTAATAAACAAGGGTAAGAAAGCGCAGATAAGAAACCCGCAATAAAGCACTATGTAAAGCCGTAATCAAATACCCTATCACAAAATCAATATCAACCGTACATGTACCAACAAGTACCAAGAAAACAGTATAACTGCTAGCGGATGTAGCTAAATGCAATGCAATGCATGATATGACAACTACGGCGCGTAGCCCGATCCAATTTGGGTACCCGTGCTCACCGTGGGGGTTCAGACCCGGAGGGGCTCCTACAGCCTAAGCACAATATCACTGCGGCGTGCAATCCGATCCAACATATATACTGCTGCGGCGTGCAACCCGATCCACTACCAGTCAGCTAATATGCAATTACAGCCTCGCAGGCTCAAAAGTAGTTTTTGAAAACATCTTTTATCATTTTTCGGTTGAAAACAGTAATATCAAGTTCCAGAGAGTTTGGAAATAGCATGATAACAGAAATAGCTACGGATTGATAGTAACTAACATGTCAATATGGTAAGACAATGATAACGATCCTCGCAGGATCTAATAACTGGCTCACGGCCCACAAGTATACTCAACCGCCCAAGAAGGGGTTCCTCGGCTCAAGAGTGGCCATTATCACAATATATAATATGCAACCATCCGAGAAGGAGGTTCGACGGCTCAAGAATAGCCTAATATCATAACACAGTATCAACAAGTCGGACTAAGCCATAGTCCCCAATCATAATCGACCCCGCACTCACATGAGAGTACGTGTCTCGCCGCTATACAGCGTTACAAAGTGGTACACCGGGGTTTCGAACCCGCTGGTCATCACCCACATCTATTACTCACCTTAATACGGCGCGACGACTACTCCGCAATGCCCTTGCCACGAGAATCAAGCTCCGCACGCGTAGAATCTGATCAAATACAGTAGAAACACAACAAATTAGGCCAATGGGACGACACCCAATCAATACAACTCAATTTACATTAAAATTCCCAAAGTTGTCAAAACCCGACTTTCGGTACACTTGTCGAAAAATTACAAAAGTCACATTTTCGGAATCCTCATCTCAATACGAGTCTAGGCATATAAAATTTACCAAAATCGGACTCCATTTGCCCACTCAAATCGGTATTTTTTTCTTAAATTTAGGCCTAGGGCTCAAACCCACCTTTAATCTTCCATTTACAAGGATTTAACCAAGTATTTCATGAAAAAATGATGTAATTAAGCCACAAAACTTACCTCCAACGAAACCCCGATGATTTCCCAGCAATCTCCCGTCAATTTCTTCTCTTGGAACTCAAAAATGGAGGTTTTGGGTATTAAACCCGCGACCGGTTCTGTTCTGGTTTTTAATTTCACTGCCAGCCATTTTTACCTTACGCGTTCGCGATGTACCCCACGCGAACGCGATGCTTTTCTCATTTTCTTCATCGCGAACGCGACATGAAGTCACGCATCCGCGAAGACCATTCTCCCCAGCCACGGATTTTTCCTCTACGCGTTCGCGTCCCATTCCACGCGAACGCGTGGCTTCTCATTTTCCTCTTACGCGAACGCGAACCTACCCACACGAACGCGATGCTTACAACCTTCCTCTTACGTGATCGCGTCCCCCAGCATCGCGAACGCGATGACCATTTTCCCCCAGCCTACGCGAACACGGGCCTAGCCCTCGCGAACGCGAAGGCTTAACTGGTGCCCAATGATCTGCAGATTACAGCAGACCCTTTCTTTTTCTCCCGGATAATGGTCCGGATTCACCCCGAGGCCCCCGGGACCCCAACGAAAACCACCAACATACCCCAAAACACGATACAAACTTGTTCCAATCATAAAAACACCATCCTAAATATCAAAATCACCAATTACCCACGGATTCAAGCCTAAATTTCTTAAAACTTTCCGAATTACACATTCCATCAAAAATCCGACCAAACGACGTCCGAATGACCTGAAAATTTGCGGACATATCCAAAATCACCAAACGGAGCTATTGCAACTGTCGGAATTCCATTCCGACCCCCGGATCAAAATCTCACCTACCGTTCGGATTTCGTCAAAATTCAACCTTAGCCAATTCAAGCCTATTTCTAGACCGGGTCTCCAAATTCAATTCCGATTCCTCCCCTAAGTCACAAATCACCTCCCGGAACTAACCGAATCATCAGAATCCGATTCCGAGCCTTCTAACCAAATAGTCAACTCCGGGTTGACTTTCCTTATTCAAGTTTCCTTCAAAAAGGCTATATGCCTCATTTTCAATCCAATTCACTCCTAACTCACCCGATAGACTCTAACACTGTTATAAAAGCATAAAACATGAAATTATAACATAACGGGGTGGAAATTCCCGTGACGACGAGCCGTGTCGTCACAGGTTGATCAATATTCAAAGCAGATGTCATTGGAATAGATGTAGGTATTTCTTATATTGAAGATGTTTCAGAATTAATGTTGTTAGGTGGTTTTGGAGGAATGGTAGGTGAAGGGTGGTGTGGAGATGTTGGGAGAATTTTTTCTTCCATACACTTTACTGTTTAGGAGGAAATATTTTTGTTAGAAAACAGTAGTTGGGAGCTCGGTATGCGAGCCACTTTCCTCAATTCCTTATAAGAAACAACTTGATCAAAATAGAAAAATAATCTACTATACAAAAGAGTAAATTTTATCCATAGTCATTGAATTTTTGTATTGATTACTCAAAAGTCACTTATCTTTTTTTGGTTACATAAAAATTATTCAACTTTGTGTTCATTACACAAAAGCCACTTTTCGCTTTCTTTTTTTACACAAAAGTCATATTTTTACTTGCAAAGTGTATTATACCCTTGTTATTATATAAACTTCATATTTATGTAGTACCTTATATATTGTATACTATATAATATACTTTTACCTATATATTTTATTTATAAATAAAATAACTTAAATTTATTTTATTTATTATTTTTATAATATATTCGTATATTTAATTATTTCTTAACATTAATTTTAAAATATATTAGTAGCGTTATTAAATTTATCAGTAACTATAATATATATTAGTAGAGAAAAAAATTGGCAAGTACATTTTCGTAAGAAAATATAAAGGTAAACAACCAAAGAAAATGAAAAAAAAATCATAGGATAATCTAAAAGAAAATCCCTAGGTAACTCTACATGCGAATTTAACTGGGAATTTTTTTTGAGAATTTACCTGAAGAATTGGTTGTTTTATACTATTGAAATTCCGGAGAAACCGTTAAAAAGAATCAACCAAAGCTGGTCAGTAATGACCAATAATTGTCCAAAATGACTATTAACGTGTTGTCGGTATTTTGAAGGTCGGAAGGTCCTAGCGACCAAAGTTGGTCGGAAATTACTAACTAACTTTGGTCGGTCAATTAAATTTTAAAAAGAAATTGCTGGAAAAAAAGTTATTTTATAGTGCTACTAATATATTTTGAAATTAACGTTAAAAACTATTTAAATATACGAATATATTATAAGAATAATAAATAAAATAATATGTCACGACACGGATTTTCCACTATCGGGATCGTGATGGCGCCTACTCGTGGTAGCTAGGCAAGTTAATTTACTCACCGTTTTTCAATCATAACACCATTCTGTTGTCAATTTACTAACATGAATAATAATAATAATAATAATAATAATAATAATAATAATAATAATAATAATAATAATAATAATAATAATAATAATAATAATAATAATAATAATAATAACTGTGGAAGTCTGCTTTTATAAAATTGAAGTAAATATAAAATACTCAACATAAATTCTCTACCCAAGATGTGGAGTCAGTAACTCACGAACCACTAAGAATGACTACATATAATGTCTGAAAGAAAATATAATAGTTGTCTGTCTCGACACAATGAGACTACAGTATAAATGAAAGCATAAGAAGAGACGTCGGGCCTGCACACGCCTGCAAGCTACCTCAGTCTCGTAGTAATGAAAATCTTGCTATCGAACTACTGTTGTTGCTGCTCAAGACCTGGACCTGTGCAAAAATGCACAGAAGTGTAGTATCAGCACAACCGACCCCATGTGCTGGTAAGTGTCCGGCCTATCCCGGCGAAGTAGTGACAAGGCTAGGACCAAACACTCACATAAACATGTGCAGTTCTATATACATATGTACTAAAAAATAATAACAGAAATACTGAGCTAAACAAATAAAAGGGAGGGAACATGATATTGGGGAGCACAATTGAATATATATAATTCATCAGTGTAATTAGAAACAAAACACAACAATAATTATCACAAATAAGAAATTTAATAGTTGTACGGTATCACCTTTCGTGCTTTTGCTCTCATTCTCACCCAAACAATCATATAAAAATGCACGGCATCACCCTTCGTCCTTTTCCTCACATCACTCTCATTTCATGGAACGTAATGACCCTTCGTGCAAACATATTCAATTCAGAGCATGGAATGTACCTTCGTGCATAAATAGTCACAACATATCGCGGAATGACCCTTCGTGCAATTAAAATCAGAAATAGCACGGAATGACCCTTCGTGCATAAATAGTTAAAACATAGCACGAAATGACCCTTCGTGCAATATCACTCTTCCTCACGCAAACAACAGTCACAACCAAACGGGCAAGAGGAATAAATAAATCACAAGTACTATCCCGGCAAGGGAGTAACAACAACAATAAGGTCCCCACAAAGGAACAATAAATATAGCTTTTAAAACCTGGCAAGGGTTTAGTAATTTAACCATCCCGGCAAGGGATTAATCATAATTCTTTTCAATACTTTCAACTTCAATTCAATAATGTTCATCATTTGAGCCAACGCTAAAAAATATCAACACGTCACCATTCACTCTCGAACTCTTCACATTTGTAGCAAATCATACTTTTAGCTTAGGAGAGTTCCACATTAATTCAAGATATCTACCACAACGACTCACGGTCATGCTAGACTCCGGTGTATAGACACTCATCACCATGCCTATACAGCACACTCGATCATTTAGCAAATAGCAATTTATTATACTCTAATGTTATTCCCTCAAACTAGGATAGATCAAACACTAACCTGAAAGCCTTGAAGTCCACTTGACCTTCAACTATTGCTTTACCTCGTAATTCAACCTCCAAATCACTTGAATCTAATCACAATTTGTTCAGTTACTTTAATAAACACTATATGAATTGGTTTGAATGCATAAAAATTGTTTTCCCTAAGTTTTACTCAAAATTCCCAAAATGCCCTCGGGCCCACGTGTTCGAAAATCGGTATTCGAACCAAAATCTGATTATCCATTCACTCACAAGTTCAAATATATAATTTGTTTTGAAATCGGACTTCAAATCGAGGTCCAACTTCCCAATATATAGAAAACCTAGATTCTACCCAAAAACACCAATTTCATCCAAGAAAATCCTTGATTTAATATGTAAAACGTGTTTAATGATGTTAAAAGTTTAAAACAATTGAGTGAAAAATGACTTACAAGTGATTTGAGATGAAGTTACTCTTGAAAAATTGCCTATAGAGTTTTGGGTTTTGAAAGAATGGTGAAAAGTGGGTTTAAATTTGTATAAGTATAAAATTGCACAGGTGCGGATATGGGATTTGCAAACTTAGGTTCGCAATTGCGAACTTAGGTTCGCAATTGTGAACATGACAGGCCTGGGAGCAGGCTTCGCGTTTGCGAAGTAATTTATCGCTTTTGCGATCTGGGCTTTTCGCATTTGCGACCATGGGCGTCGCATTTGCGACCCCTGCCCAATTCACCAGACTTCGCTTTTGCGAAGCAATTTATCGCAATTGCGATCCTGCCCAGTCTCCTCATTCTTCTCTTTTGCGATGGCTCCTTCGCATTTGCGAAGCTCGCATTTGCGATAATATCTTCGCAAACGCGAAGACACTAGAACTGAGGAACACCAGCTTTTTCAAATGTGAGAAATACAACTTGTGGCCTATCCAAAACTCACCCGAGCCCTCGGGGCTACAAACCAAGCATGCACACAATCTCGAAAATATCCTACGGACTTGCTCGCGCGATCAAATCACCAAAATAACATCATTTACATAGAATTAAGCCTCAAAACTCATGATTTCCCTTTTAAACTTCATAAACTTTTGAACTTGGAACTTATAGTCAAAACACGTCAAACGACGTCCAATTTCGATCAAACTTTATAGAAAGTGCTTAAATAATATATAAGACTTGTACCGGGCATCGGAATCAAAATACGAGCCTGATACCATAGTATTTTAATCAATTTTCATTTTTATTTTCCATAATAATTTCATAAAAACAGTTTAACAGAAAAATTCTTTTACTCGGGTTCTAGACCACGGATTTTGACTCCGTGCACATGCCGAGTCCCATATTTTTCTACGGACCTTCCGGGACAGTCCAATCTCGGGTCCGAGTTCATTTACCAAAAATGTTGACCAAAGTCAACTATTATCATATTAATATCAAAATTCTTCAAATATTTCACATAATTCACATATTCCAACATAAAATTTTCCGGCTACGCGCACTGTGCATGCAAATTGAGGCAATATAAAATAAGGTTCTCAAGGCTTCGAAAGCATGGAACAAATGAGGAAAACAGGTGATGACCCTTTGGGTCGTCACATCCTCCACCTCTAAAACAATCGTTCGTCCTCAAACGGACAAGAGAAGGAAGTACCTGAGCCGGGGAACAAATGTGGATAACGGCTCTGCATATCAGACTCGGACTCGCAGGTCGATGCCTTAGGAGGTTGACCTCTCCACTGAACACACACAGAAGGGAAGCTGATCTTTTAACTCTTTTAACTCTAGCGGGGCCATGCGATACGACGGAATGGAAATAGGCTGAGTGTCCGATGCTAGATCAATATAGAAGTCAATATCCCTTTCGGATGGCATACCCGGTAGGTCTGAAGGAAAAACCTCGGGGAACACCCGTACAATAGGAACCGAGTCAATAGAAGAAACCTATTCGTTGGAGTCGCGAACATACGCCAAATAAGCAAAACACCCCTTCTCGACCATGTGTCGAGCCTTAATGTATGAAATGACATTGCGGGTGGCGTGACCTAGGGTCTCTCTCCACTCTAGTCGGAGTAATTCTGGTAAAGCCAAGGTCACAATCTTTGCGTGACAATCTAGGATAGCATGATACAGGGACAACCAATCCATCCCCAATATAACATCAAAGTCCACCATATCTAACAGTAATAAATCAACACGGGTCTCAAGACCCATAAACACAACTACGCACGAACGATGCACCATGAGGACTACTATGGAGTCACCTACTAGCATAGACACATAGACAGGAATGTCCAAGGCATAACTAGACATGGCTAGGCATGGTGCAAAGTAGGAAGACACATATGAATATGTAGACCCACGGTCAAATAGTACTGAAGCATCTCTATTGCAAACGAGAATGGTACTTTTGATCACAACATCTGACGCCTTTGCCTTTGGCCTGGCTGGCAAAGTATAAAATCAGGGATCAACACCACCTCCCTGAACTATTTCTCTAAGACAGTCATCCACCGGTTGACCTCTACCTCTAACAGGACGGCCTCCACCTCTACGGTCTCGACCTCCACTTCTACGATCCCTACCCCCGCCCCTGGCGGGCTGGGCAGGTTATGAGTCAGTTGGGGCCTAAATCATGGGACGAGGACCCTGCTGCAGAGAACTATCCGATGTTCGAGGGAAAAACCTAACAATGTGACCGGGGTCACCATGACCATAACAAGACCTCCACTGCTGCGACTGCTGGCCCTGACGGCCCGAATGACCTCCACGAACACTCTGAAGAGGCTGAGCACTAATGGGCTACTGATCTGAATACTGCTCATGAAAACCAAGTTCACCTGAGCCACCATGTGAAACTTGGAGAGCTGACTGAAAAGGCTTGGAAGACTGGCCCATGTCATAAGAATCCCTGCTTCCAGATGAGGTACCACTGAATCTGACAGAATGACGAGGCCTCTTGTCTGATGTATGACCACCACCCCGAGTAAGGGCCATCTCAACTCTACGGGCCGCGTTAGCCTCCTCCTGAAAGGATATGTCACTACCAACTGCCATAGTCATCTGAAGTTGAATCGGCTGAATCAACCCATCAATGAACTTGCGGACCCTCTCCCGCTCCGAAGGGAGTATCACAACTACATGATGTGCCAAATCCACAAATCTAGTCTCATATTGAGTAATAACGGTCATAGAGCCCTGCTGGAGGCACTCAAACTGCCTCCGAAGTGCATCCCGCTGAGTGACGGGAAGAAACTTCTCCAAGAATAATTTTGCAAACTGATCCCACGTCAAAGCTGGGGACCCTGCTGGTCGAGATAAGCAGAAATCTCTCCACCAAGTCCTGACGGATCCTGCAAGCCTAAAAGTGCAAAAATCAACCCCGTTGGATTCCACTATTCCCACAGTCCTGAGAATCTCGTGGCAACAGAATAGGAAGTCCTGGGGATCCTCCGATGAAGCACCGCTGAAAGTGGTGGTAAAAAGCTTGGAAAACCGATCAAGTCTCCATAGAGCATCAGAAGTCATGGCCGCTCCATCTCCGGCCTGAGCTGTAGTGCCTGTCTGAGCTGTAGTGCTTGTCTGAGCTGCCATTGCAGGCTAAACTACTGGTGCCTTAGCCTGGGGAGCTACTGGCTCTGGAGTACGTGAAACAGGAGTCTAAACCCATTATCCAGCCTGAGATGTGGCAGGTGCAACTGGAAGCAAGCCTGCTCTGGTGACACTGTCCATAAAGCTTGCTATCCGGACTAGAGCATTTTCAAGATCCCGGGTGAACATAACCTCCCCTGGGACCTAAGTTGGGCCCGCTGGAGCTACTACGGCTAGAACCTCCTTACCATTATCAATATGAGGCTCCACCTCTTGAACAACCGCCTGGGCTGAGCTTTGCCCCTACCACGACTTCCGGCATGAACTCAGCCTCTACCCATCACGGGAGATTCCTAAGGCTCGGACTACTGATCTATGGATGAGGAAGCGCGTGTTCTCACCATCTGCGAAAGAACAGAGTAGAAATTTAATCAGCATTTGAGGACACAAAGCGCACGACAAGAAAGAACAAGTGAGATATTTTTCCTAACTCAATAGACTCTAGAGAACAAGTACAGACGTCTCCATACCTACCCCTCAGACTCTACTAAGTTTGTTTGTGAGTTGTGAGACCTATGCAACCTAGTTCTCTGATACAAACTTGTCTCGACCCGGATTTCCCACTTTCGGGATCGTGATGGTGCCTACTCGTGATAGCTAGGAAAGTCAATTTACTAACCATTTTTCAATAATAACACCATCTTGTTGTCAATTTACTAACATGAATAATAATAATAATAATATGAACTGCGGAAGTCTGCTTTTATAAATTTGAACTAAGCATGAAATACTCAACATTAATCCTCTACCCAAGATGTGGAGTCACTAACTCACGAACTACTAAGAATAACTACATATAATGGTCTGAAAGAAAATATAATAGTTGTCTATCTCGACACAATGAGACTAATGTATAAATAAAAGCATAAGAAGAAACATCGGGCCTACGGACGCCTGCAAGCTACCTCAGTCTCGTAGTAATGAAAATCCTGCTATCGAACTACTGCTGCTACTACTCAAGACCTGGACCTGTGCAAAAATGCATAGAAGTGTAGTATCAACACAACCGACCCCATATGTTGGTAAGTGCCTAGCCTATCTCGGTGAAGTAGTGACAAGGCTAGGACTAGAAACTCACGTAAACCTGTGCAGTTCTATATACACATGTACTACAAAACAACATAAATACTGGACTAAACAAATAAAAGGGAGGGAACATGCTATGAGAAGCACAATTGAATATATATAATTCATTAGAGTAATTAGAAACAGAATGCAATAATAATTATCACAAATAAGATATTCAATAGTTACACAGCATCACCCTTCATGCTTTTTCTCTCATTCTCACCCAAACAATCATATAAAAATGCACGGCATCACCCTTCGTGCTTTTCCTCACATCACAGTCATTTCATGGCACAGAATGACCCTTCGTGCAAACATATTCAATTCAGAGCACATAATGAACCCTCATGCGTAAATAGTCACAACATAGACCCTTCGTGCAAACATATTCAATTCAGAGCACAGAATGTACCCTCATGCGTAAATAGTCACAACATAGCAGGAATGACCCTTCGTGCAATCAAAATTAGAAATAGCACGGAATGACCCTTCGTGCATAAACAATTAAAACACAGCACGGAATGACCCTTCATGCATAAATAATTAAAACACAGCACGGAATGACCCTTCGTGCAATATCACTCTTCCTCACCCAAACAACAGTCACAACCAAATGAGGAAGAGGAATAAATAAATCATAAGTACTATCCCAGCAAGGAAGTAACAACCACAACAACAATAAGGTCCCGGCAAGGGAACAACAAATATAACTTTGACAACCCGGCAAGGGTTTAGTAATTTAACCATTCCGGCAAAGGATTAATCATATTTCCTTTCAATACTTTCAACTTCAATTCAATAATATTCATCATTTAAGCCAACGCTCCAAAACAACACTTCACCATTTACTCTCGAACTCTTCACATTTGTAGCAAATCATACTTTTAGCTTAGGAGAGTTCCACATTAATTCAAGATATGTACCATAACGACTCACGGTCATGCTAGACTCCGGTGTATAGACACTTGTCACCATGCCTATACACCGCACTGGATCATTTAGCAAATAGCAATTTATTATACTCTAATCTTATTCCCTCAAGCTAGGATAGATCAAACACTTACCTCAAAGCCTTGAAGTCCGCTTAACCTTTAACTATTGCTTTACCTAGTAATTCAACCTCCAACTCGCGCAAATCTAATCATAATTTGTTCAATTGCTTTAATAAACACGATATGAATTGGTTTGAATGCTTAATAATAGTTTTCTCAAAGTTTTACTCAATCCCAAAATCCCCCCAAGCCCACTTGTTCGAAACTCGGGGTTCAAACCAAAATCTAGTTACCGATTCACTCACGAGTTCAAATATATAATTTGTTTTGAGATCGACCTCAAATCAAGATCCAACTCCCCAATTTATAGAAAACCTAGGTTCTACCCAAAAATACCAATTTCACCCATGAAAATCCTTGATTTCATATGGAAAACATGTTTAATGATTTTATAAGTTGAAAGAATTGAGTGAAAATCGACTTACAAGTGATTTAAGATGAAGTTGCTCTTGAAAAATTGCTTACGGGGTTTTGGGTTGTGAAAGAATGATGAAAAGTGGGTTTAAATTCGTATAAGTACAAAATTGCACAGGTGCAGATTTGGGATTTGCGAACTTAGGTTCGCAATTGCGAACATGACAGGCCTGGGTGCAGGCTTCGCATTTGCGAAGTAATTTATCGATTTTGCGATCTCGGTTTTTCGCATTTGCGACCATGGGCGTCGCATTTGCGACCCCTACCCAATTCACCAGACTTCGCTTTTGCGAAGCAATTTATCGCAATTAGGATCCTGCCCAGTCTCCCCATTCTTTGCTTCCGCGATGGATCCTTCGCATTTGCGAGAAAATCTTCGCAAATGTGAAGACACCAGAACTGAGGAACACCAGCTTTTTCAAATGTGAGAAATGCAACTCGTGGCCGATACCATAGTATTTTAAATAACATATAAGACTTGTACCAGGCGTCGGAATCAAAATACGAGCCCGATACCATAGTATTTTAATCAATTTCCATTTTCATTTTCCTTAATAGTTTCAGAAAAAATGATTTAACAGAAAAATTATTTTACTCAGGCTCTAGAATTCGGATTTTGACTTCGAGCATATGTCCGAGTCCCATATTTTTCTACGGACCTTCCGGGACAGTCCGATCTAGGGTTCGGGTCTGTTTACCAAATATTTTGACCAAAGTCAACTATTATCATATTAATATCAAAATTCTTCAAATGTTTCACAAAATTCACATATTCCAACATAAAAAAATTTCGGCTACGCACCTGGACTGTGCATGCAAATTGAGACAATATAAAATGAGGTTTTCAAGGCCTTGGAAGCACTGAATAAATGACGTAAACAGGTGATGACCCTTTGTTTCATCATATCCTCCACCTCTAAAACAATTGTTCATCCTCGAACGAACAAGAGAAGGAAGTACCTGAGTCGGGGAACAAATGTGGATAACGGCTCTGCATATCAGACTCGGACTCCAAGGTCGATGCCTTAGGAGGCTGACCTCTCCACTAAGCATGCATGGAAGGAAAGCTCTTCGACCTCAACTGTCGAACCTGCCGGTCTAGAATAGCTACCGGCTCCTCCTCGTAAGATACATCCTTGTCCAACTGGACAGTACTAAAGTCTAACACATGCGTAGGATCGCCGTGATACCTCTGAAGCGGAGATACATGAAAAACTGGATGCACGGCTTATAAGCTAGGTGGCAATGCAAGTCTATAAGCCACCTCTCCCACTCGATCCAGAATCTCAAATGGACCAATGTACCTAGGGCTAAGCTTTCCCTTCTTTCTGAACCTCATCACGCCCTTCATAGGTGACACCCAGAGCAATACTCTCTCACCAACCATGAAATCTACATCTTAGATCTTACGGTCTGCATAACTCTTCTGTCTAGACTGAGCTGAACGCAATCTCTCCTGAATAGTCTTGACCTTATCTAAGGCCTCCTGAACTAAGTTAGTACATAACAATCGAGCCTCTTTTGGCTCAAACTATCTGACTGGAGACCGACATTGCCTACCATACAACGCTTCATATGGAGCCATCTGAATGCTAGACTGGTAGTTGTTGTTGTAGGCGAACTCTGCTAAGGGCAAAAATTGGTCCCACGATCCTCTAACGTCAATGACGCAAGCTCGGAGCATATTCTCTAAAGTTCGAATAGTCCGCTTGGACTGACCATCCGACTGAGGATGGAATGTTGTGCTCAACTGAACCTAGGTGCCTAACTTCTGCTGGACCGCTCTCTAGAGGCACGAGGTAAACTGCGTACCCTGATCTGAGATAATTGATACCAGCACCCCATGAAGGCGAACAATCTCCCTGCATATAAATTTCTGCTAACCTCTCAGATAAATAGGAGAATGCTACTGGAATGAAATGAGCTGACTTGGTCATTCTATCAACAATAACCCAAATAGCATCAAATTTTTCAAAGTCAACGGAAGTCCAATAATAAAGTCCATTGTAATCTGCTCCCACTTCCACTCGGGAATCTCAATTCTCTGAAACACACCACCAGACCTCTGGGGTTTATATTTGACATGCTGATAATTTAAACACCAAGCGACATGTGAATCAATGTCTTTTATCATCCTACCTCACCAATAATACTGCCGCAAATTCTGATACATCTTCGCGGCACTCGGGTGAATAGAATACCGAGAACTATGGGCCTCCGTTAAGATCAACTCTCAAATCCCATCAACATTGGGCACACAAACTCGCCCATGCAATCTCAACACCCCGTCATCAGCTAAGGTTACCTTCGTAGCACCTCCTCGCTGCACAGTATCTCTCAGGACACACAAATGGGGATCATCAAACTATCTCTCACGGATATGCTCCAATAGAGAAGAACGAGCGATTGTGCAAGCCAACACTCTACCAGGCTCAGAAATACCTAATCTCACGAATCGATTGGCTAAGGCTTGAACATCTAGAGAAGCAGTCTCTAGCTGACCGAAATATTAGCAAGACTACCCATGCTAGCAGACTTTCTACTCAACGCATCAGCCACCACATTGGCCTTACCTGGGTGATATAAGATAGTAATGTCATAATCTTTTATCAACTCTTGCCATCTCAACTGCCGCACATTTAACTCCTTCTGCTTGAACAAGTACTGAAGACTCTTGTGATCCGTGTATACCTCACACGCCATACCATATAAATAATGCCTCTAAATTTTCAAGGCATGAACAACCGCTGCCAACTCTAGGTCATAAACCGGATAATTCTTCTCATGTATTTTCAACTATCTTGAAGCATATGCAATAGCCTTGCCATCCTGCATCAATACCGCTCCAAGCCTGGTACGGGAAGCATCACAATAGACTGTGTAAGGCCCTGAACACGTGGGAAAAATCAATACCGGTGCCGTAGTCAGAGCTGTCTTGAGCTTCTGAAAGCTCACCTCGCACTCATCTGACCACTTGAACTGGGCACCCTTCTGGGTCAACCTGGTCATCAGGGCTGCAATAGAAGAGAACCCCTCTACGAATCGACAGTAGTAACCTACTAACCCCAAGAAACTTCAAATCTCGGCCACCGAAGCTGGTCGAGGCCAATTCTTGACTGCCTCAATCTTCTTTGGGTCCACCTGAATACCCTCTACTGATATGATATGACCTAGAAATGTAACTGAACTCAACCAAAACTCGCATTTTGAAACTTTGGCATATAGCTTATTATCCTTAAGAGTCTGAAGAACCACTCTGAGGTGCTACTCGTGCTCTTCCTGGCTGTGGAAGTACACCAGGATATTATTTATAATGACTATCACGAACAAATCTAAATAAGGTCTGAAGACTCGGTTCATCAACTCCATAAATGATGTTGGGGTATTGGTCAACCCGAAAGACATGACTAAGAACTCGTAGTTCCCATACCGAGTGCAAAAAGCTGTGTTAGGAATATCATACGCCCTAATCTTCAGCTGATGGTAGCCGGACCTCAAGTCTATCCTTGATAACACCCTTGCTCCCTGGAGCTGGTCAAACAAATAATCAATCTTCGGTAGTGGATACTTATTCTTTATCGTGACTTTGTTTAATTGCTGGTAATCAATACACATATGCATCGAACCATCCTTATTCTTCACGAATAACACTGGCACACCCCAAGGAGAAACACTAGGCCTGATAAAGCCTTTCTCTAGCAAGTCTTACAACTGATCTTTTAAATCTATTAAATTTAGCAGGGCCATGTGATACGGCGGAATGGAAAGAGGCCGAGTGTCCGATGCCAGATCAATACAGAATTCAATATCTCTGTCGGGTGGCATACCCAACAGGTCTGAAGAAAAAACCTTAGGGAACTCCTGTACAATAGAAACCGAGTCAATAGAAGAAACCTATGCGCTGGAGTTGCGAACATACGCCAAATAAGCTAAACATCCCTTCTCGGCCATGCGTCGAGCCTTAATGTATGAAATGACATTGCGGGTGGCGTGACTTGGGGTCACTCTCCACTCTAGTCGGGGTAATTTTGGCAAGGCCAAGGTCACGATCGTTGCGCCAAAATCTAGGATAGCATGATACGGGGACAACCAATCCATCCCCAATATAACATCAAAGTCCAC
This sequence comes from Nicotiana noctiflora, assembly GCA_032618575.1. Taxonomy (NCBI): domain Eukaryota; kingdom Viridiplantae; phylum Streptophyta; class Magnoliopsida; order Solanales; family Solanaceae; genus Nicotiana; species Nicotiana noctiflora. The sequence goes on from JASVEL010005065.1 coordinate 34,608, forward strand.
CATATCTAACATTAATAACTCAACACGGGTCTTAAGAACCTCAAACACAACCACGTACGAACGATACACCCTGTCGACTACTATGGAGTCACCCAGTGGCGTAGATACATAGACAGGAATGTCCAAGGCATAACTAGACACGGCCAGGTATGGTGCAAAGTAGGAAGACACATATGAATATGTAGACCCAGAGTCAAATATTACCGAAGCATCTCTATCGCAAACCAGAATGGTACCTATGATCACAACATCTGATGCCTTTGCCTCTAGCCTGGCTGGCAAAGCATAAAATCGGGGATCAGCCCCACCTCTCTGAGCTATGTCTCTGGGACGATCATCTATCGGTTGACCTATACCTCTGGCAGGACGGTCTCGACCTCCACCTCTACGATCCATACACTCGCCCCTGGCTGGCTTGGTAGGTCGTGGGTCATTTGGGGCCTGAATCATGGGACGAGGACCTTGCTGCTGAGAACCGCCCGATGCTCGAGGGCAAAACCTGACAATGTGACCGGGGTCATCACAACCATAACATGACCTTGGCTGCTGCGACTGCTGGCCCTGGCGGCCCGAATGACATCCATGAACACTCTGAAGAGGCTGAGCACTAATGGGATGGTGATCTGAATACTACTCACGAAAACCACGTTCACCTGAACCACCTTGTGAAACCTAGAGAGGTGACTGAAAAGGCCTGGAAAACTGGCCCCTGTCATAAGAATCCCTACCTCCTGATGAGGCACCAATAAATCTGCTAGAATGAAGAGGCCTCTTGTCTGAAGCATGACCACCTCCTCGAGTAAGGGCCATCTCAACTCCACGGGCCGTGTTAGCCGCCTCCTGAAAGGATATGTCACTACCAACTCCCATAGCCATCTGAAGCCGGATCAGCTAAATCAACCCATCAATGAACCTGCAGACCCTCTCCCTCTCTGAAGGGAGTATCACAACTGCATGTCGTGCCAATCAACAAATCTAGTCTTATATTGAGTAACGGTCATGGAGCCCTGCTGGAAGCGCTCAAACTACCTCCGAAGTGCATCCCGCTGAGTGACGGGAAGAAACTTCTCCAAGAATAATTCTGCAAACTGATACTAGGTCAAAGCTTGGGAACCTGCTGGTTGAGATAAGCAGAAATCTCTCCACCATGTCTTAGCGGATCTTGCAAGCCTGAAAGTGCAAAAATCAACCCCGTTGGATTCTACTATTCCCATAGTCCTGAGAATCTCGTGGCAACTGAATAAGAAGTCCTAGGGATCCTCCGATGAAGCACCGCTAAAAGTGGTGGTAAAAAGCTTGGAGAATCGATCAAGTCTCCATAGAGCATCATAAGTCATGGCCGCTCCACCTCCGGCCTGAGTTGTAGTGCCTATTTGAGCTGCATTGTGGGCTGAACCACTATGGCCTAAGCCTGGGGAGCTACTGGCTCTAGAGTACGTGCAACAGGAGTCCGAACCCCTCCTCTAGACTAAGAAATGGCTGGTGCAACTGGCAGCAAGCCTACTCTGGCAACACTATCCATAAAGCCTGCTATCCAGACCAGGGCATCCTGAAGATCCGGGGTGAACATAACCTCCCATGGGACCTGAGCTGGCCCCGCTGCAGATGCTACTGCTGGAACCTCCTCACCATTATCAATATGAAGCTCCACCTCTGGAACAGCTACCTGGGGATGAGCTCTGCCCCTACCACGGCCTCCGACACGACCTCGGCCTCTGCCCCTCGCGGGAGCTGCCTGAGGCTCGGACTGCTGATCATCAAATAAGGAAGCGCGTGTTCTATTCATATGCAAAAGAATAGAGTAGAAATTTAATCAGCATTTGAGGACACAAATCGCACGACAAGAAAGAACAAGTGAGAGATTTTTCCTAACTCAATAGACTCTGGAGAACAAGTACAGACGTCTCCGTACCTACCCCTCAGACTCTACTAAGTTTATTCGTATGTTGTGAGACCTATGTAACCCAGTGCTCTGATACCAACTTGTCACGACCAAGATTTCCCACCATCGGAATCGTGATGGCACCTACTTGTGATTGCTAGGCAAGCCAATTTACTCACCGTTTTTCAATAATAACACCATCTTGTTGTCAATTTACTAATATGAAGAATAATAATAATAATAATAATAATAATAACAACTGCGGAAGTCTGCTTTTATAAATTTGAAGTAAATATGAAATACTCAACAAAAATGCTCTACCCAATATGTGGGGTCACTAACTCACGAACCACTAAGAACAACTACATATAATGGTCTGAAAGAAAAAATAACAGTTGTTTGTCTCGACACAATGAGACTACGGTATAAATGAAAGCATAAGAAGAGACACCAAGCCTGCGGACGCCTGCAAGCTACGTCATTCTCGTAGTAGTGAAAATCCTTCTATCGAACTACTGTTGATGTTGGTCAAGACCTGGACTTGTGCAAAAATGCACAGAAGTGTAGTATCAGCACAACCGACCCCATATGCTGGTCAGTGCCCGGCCTATCCTCTGTGAAGTAGTGACAAGACTAGGACCAGAAACTCACGTAAACGTGTGCAATGCTATATGCATATGTACTACAAAATAACAGAAATATTGAACTAAACAAATAAAAGGGAGGGAACATGTTTTGGGAGCACAATTGAATATATATAATTCATCAGTGTAATTAGAAATAGAACACAACAGTAATTATCACAAATAAGAAATTGAATAGTTGCACGGCATCACTCTTCTTTTTTTTGCTCTCATTCTCACCCAAAAAATCATATAAAAATGCACGGCATCACCCTTCGTGCTTTTGCTCACATCACTCTCATTTCATGGCGGGGAATGACCCTTTGTGCAAACATATTCAATTCAGAGCACGGAATTTACCTTCTTGCGTAAATAGTCACAACGTAGCTCGAAATGACCCTTCGTGCAATTAAAATACAAAATAGCACGGAATGACACTTCGTGCATAAATAGTTAAAACATACAACGGAATGACCCTTCATGCAATATTACTCTTCCTCACCCAAACAACAGTCACAATCAAATAGGCAAGAGGAATAAATAAATCACAAGTACTATCCCGGCAAGACAACAACAACAACAACAACAACAACAACACTAATAAGGTCCCGGCAAGGGAATAATAAATATAACTTTCACAACTTGGCAAGGGTTCAGTAATTTAACCGTCCTGGCAAGGGATTAATCATAATTCATTTCAATACTTTCAACTTCAATTCAATAATGTTCATCATTTGAGCCAACGCTCCAAAATATCAACACTTCATCATTTACTCTCGAACTCTTCACTTTTGTAGAAAATCATACTTTTAGCTTAGGAGAGTTCCACATTAATTCAAGATATGTACCACAACGACTCACGGTCATGCTAGACTTCGGTGTATAGACACTTGTCACCACGGTATACACCACTCAATCATTTAGCAAATAGCAATTTATTATACTCTAATCCTTTTCCCTCAAGCTAGGATAGATCAAACACTTACCTCAAAGCCTTGAAGTCCACTTAACCTTCAACTATTGTTTTACCTCGTAATTCAACCTCCAACTCGCTCAAATCTAATCACAATTTGTTCAATTACTTTAATAAACACTATATGAATTGGTTTAAATGCATAAAATTAGTTTCCCAAAGCTTTACTCAAAAATTCCCCCCCCCCCCCCTTCGAGCCCACGTGTTCAAAACTCGGGGTTCAAACCAAAATCCAATTATCCATTCACTCACGAGTTCAAATATATAATTTGTTTTGAAATTGGAACTCAAATCGAGGTCCAACTCCCCAATTTATAAAAAACCTAGGTTCAACCCAAAAACACCAATTTCACCCATGAAAATTCTTGATTTCAAATGGAAAACATGTTTAATGATGTTAAAAGTTTAAAGAATTGAGTGAAAATCGACTTACAAGTGATTTGAAATGAAGTTGCTCTAGAAAAATCGCCTACGGGGTTTTGGGTTTTGAAAGAATGGTGAAAAGTGAGTTTAAATTCGTATAAATATAAAATTGCACAGGTGCGGATATGGGATTCGCGAACTTAGGTTCGCAATTGCGAACATGACAAGCCTGGGCGCAGGCTTCGTATTTGTAAAGTAATTTATCGTTTTGGCGATCTGGGCTTTTCGCATTTGCAACAATGGGCGTCGCATGTGCGACCTCTGTCCAATTCACTAGACTTCGCGTTTGCGAAGCAATTTATCGCAGTTGCGATCCTGCCCAGTCTCCCCATTCTTCGCTTTTGCGATGGCTCCTTTGCACGAAGCTCGCATTTGCGAGAAAATGTTCGCAAAGGTGAAGACACCAGAACTGAGGAAAACCAACTTTTTCAAATGTGAGAAATGCAACTCGTGGCCTATCCAAAACTCATCCGAGCCCTTGGGGCTCCAAACCTAGCATGCACACAACCTCAAAAATATCGTGCGGACTTGCTTGCGCGATCAAATCACCAAAATAACATCATTTACATAGAATCAAGCCTCAAATTTTATGATTTCCCTTTTAAACTTGATAAACTTTCGAACTTGGAACTTATAGTCCAAAATACATCAAACGACGTCCGATTTCGATCAAACTTTACAGGAAGCGCTTAAACAATATATAAGACTTGTACCCGACGTCGGAATAAAAATACGAGCCCGATACCATAGTCTTTTAATGAATTTTCATTTTCATTTTCCTTAATAATTTCAGAAAAACAATTTAATAGAAAAAAAAAATTCTCAAGTTCTAGACCTCGGATTTCGACTACGGGCACATGCCCGAGTCCCATATTTTTCTACGGGCCTTTTGGGATAGTTCGATCTCGAATCCCGGTCCTTTTACCAAAAATATTGACCAAAGACAACTATTATCATATTAATATCAAAATTCTTCAAATTTTTCATAGAATTCACATATTCCAACATAAAAAAAATTTGGCTACGCGCCCGGACTGCACACGCAAATAAGGTTTTCAAGGCCTCAAAAGCATGGAACAAATGAGAAAAATAGGTGATGACCCTTTGGGTCGTCACATAATATTAAGTTATTTTATTTATAAATAAAATACATAGGTAAGTGTATATTATATAGTATATAATATAGAAGGTATTACATAAATACGAAGGTTTATACAATAACAAGGGAATAATAGACTTTTCAAGTAAAAATATGACTTTTGTGTAACAAAAGAAAGAAAAGCGACTTTTGTGTAATGTGATGAGTTGGTATTTTACCAACTCATCTTGTCTTTAAATCTATACTTTTGCTATGTTTGTGCAATAAAATCGTGTATTTGATGTCATTTACTTCTATTTTACAGGTTGTATGTGATTTAGAAGTAATAGTGAAAAACCAAGGGAAAACAAGTCAAAAGGAGCCCAAAAAAGAGAGAAAATCTGGGCAGTGGCCTCAGTGGTCGCAAATGCGACAAGGCCTTCGCAATTGCGAAGTCAACTGAAAAAGTCAAGCATCGCAAATGTGAGGAGCACTTCGCAAATGCGAAGTCAACTGAAGCAGTCATCCTTCGCAAATACGAACCTGGGGAAGTTGGGCATAGTTCGCAATTGCGATCATATGTTCGCAATTGCAAAAATCGAGCTTCAGTTTTGGGCAATATTGGAATTTCAAAAATCTTGACCCCAAATAATTTTTATACTCATCCAAACAGACATTGAAAATATCTTTGGCTTATTTTCAGTCTTCATAGACTAGAGAGAACAAGTTTGGAGGCTAGGGTTTTTGCACACACACTTGGGTCTTGAAGATTAAAGCTTGTGGTTAAGGATTTCTTATCCATTTATGTTTATTTCTTCATTTCCTTACTTTATATTGTATACCTAAGTGTGTAGTATTTATTTCCAACACTTGAATCTTGTTTATGGGAATATTCATATTTAAAGTGTGGATTAAATACCTTGTTGTCCTTATGTATTGAATGATTTTTATATATATATGAAGTGAGTTATTGATATTTTAATTATTCTTGTTCTTTAATGTTTCCAAAGGGATTAGCTAACCCTAGGACTCGCCCATTAACTCTGAATTAATTTTGGGAAAGATAATTTGGGGCTGGGAAAGATTAATTAACAAGAACTTGAGGCGGTAACCCTCATTTTATAGATTTTGCCTAGGGATAGGATTGAACTACTTGTAGCCATTCCGGGTGTGCTTAATCTTCTAATTGTGTTAGGGATAATTCAATTAGGAAGTCTTGTTAGTCTTCGGAAGAAGCTAATTAAGAATTATTATCCGTGGCTAATTAACATAAACTCGCTCATATTTGTAAAATCGTGAAATACATTGGATCATTACTTGAGTGTAATTCCCGATGTATTCATATTTATAGCCATTGATCAGTTTATTTGCTTTCTAGGTTAGTTTACATTTTTGCATTTAGATATAAACATTTTCCAAAATCAAAATCTTAGTGTTTGGCTCAGCGCGATTATCGATAATTTTCTTACATTCCTAATCGCCTACATATTGTTCTCTATGGGATTCGACCCCGACTCATAATTGGGTTAATTATATTGCGTACGACCGTGTCTACTACTTTTTAGTAGTAGAATTGGATGTCACCAAAAATGGCGCCGTTGCCGGGGAATAATTTTGCGTAATTTAGGTTGTTTGAGAAGTAAGCGAAAGTGCTTTGGTCCAAACCTTTGAATATTTGTGTAATTATTTTTTCTTACCTTGGGTCTATTTTTATTGTTTGTTTCTTGTATATCTTCATATTTTTTTAAAAAATGGCATCATATAATGAAAATTGGTTATATGGTAGTTGTTCATACTTTGATGATCCTTGTTCTTATTGTGGAGGACCACACTCGTGGCAAAATTGTTTAAATTCTCCCGGGGGTGGATTGTGCACACAATCTCAACCCCATGAGTTGAGTATTTGTGATAAGTGTGGTTTCTAAAATGGTCATTGGGATGATTATGCTTATTTTTTATTCCCTTCCCCGAGCCCCCACTATGATGATTCTACTTGTTTTGGTAAGAATTATAGGGCTATGGAATTGGAAGAAGTTGAGCATGGCCAAAGTGGAGAGTTCAAGCTCATGTTGGAGTGTCTACTTGAAGAAGGAAACAAGGAGCAAAGTGCCTTGGAACATCTTTTGGAGACTAGTCTCCAAAATGGTTTCGCACTTCAAAGGTTGCATTCACAAATGGATGAACATCCGCCAACCGACTCAATGAGTATGAGTGATGCCAAGAAAAATATGGAATTAGAGTCAACCGGTGAAAATGCAAATGTGGTTGAGATTGACTCTAGTTTGGGGGAGAAGGAGGTTGTCAAGATAGAAAAATTGTAAGGTGAAGGGTTGAAGTCACATTCCAAGCATTTTTCAATGTTGGAATTGTGTAGTGATATGGGAGTTGAACTACACGAGTCAATGGTGGATTGTGAGGAAGAAAGACAACAACCATTCATTTTACAGTTTGAGAAAGCAAGAAAACAAAATGACATTCCTCATTTGAGAGCCAAGAAGTGCAAAATGAAGACTTTAAGCATTGGCTCGAGCATAAACTTACCACCCCCATCGCTCGTGGTCACAAGCTTGATTCCAAGCTAGGGGCCAAATTTATATCATCCAAATGGCGAGAAAAATGGTAATGTTGTTTGTGTCGTGCCACGACGTTAAATGCGGCGCTTGGTGGGAGGCAACCCATCATCTTTCAAAACATTTGTCATTTTTGAAATTTTTTTTTTTAGAATAGCTTAGAATATTATTTTTAACTAATCTGCCAAGTTTGAGAATTTTTGGAGTTGATTTGATCAGGTCGGGATGACCCGGAGAGGCCAAACCAGTAGCTGTTGGAAAATGCAGGGGCAGGCTTCGCATTTGCGAAGCATTGTTCGCATTTGCGAACTACACCCATCGCAATTCCCTTCATTTGTTCACAATTGCGAACAGTGTAGAAAAAGGTGACCTTCGCAATTGTGAAAGGTCTGTCACAATTGTGACTTCTGGGGGTAAAAATTGGTCGACAGACCATTGTTGAACCAAAATTAATCAAAACATGGGGTAAGGCTCTCAAGCTCATCTTCCTCACTCTCATCACTAAACATCCTTCAATTCTCACTCCTCATTGCAAATAATCAGGTATGAAAGTGTAATCCCATCACTCTTTTTTCCTCTTCTTCATCTTCGCTTTTATTTTCTTGTTATGCTATAACCTAGGGCTCTAATGGCAGCCACCCCTTTCCCCCAAAATTGTGAAAATTGTTTTCTTTAAAGCATGTGATTTCTGGGTGAGGCTTGGTTGAGAGTGTGTGAATTTTTGGTTGCTAAGAAATTTGGGGAAGTTTGAGAACCCAACTACTTGTCAAATAGAAGCAAAATTTTATGCTTTTGATATGTTCGATGTAAGGCCCGGATGAAATTCTTGGCCAAACCATCGACATTTTTTTATTCATGGTTGTTTATGAAGTTTGATGCATGAGTTATGCTTGATTAATGATTGGGTTAGTAAAAAATAGCTTGAATTGAAAATTTCTAAGGTTTAAGCTCTATTCTCTGGAAAAAATGAAGTTGGGACGATGGGTTCGCAATTGCGAATATTTTTTCGCATTTGCGACTTCGCAATTGCGAAAAGGTGATCGCGATTGCGAAAACCTCTGCATCAGTGTCCTTCGCAATTGCAAAGATTTCTTTGCAATTCCCAGCTCTGCAGACTCTCGCAATTGCGATGATTTTCTTCGCAATTCCCAGCTCTGCAGGTTTCGCAATTGCGAAGAAATCCTGGGAAATGCGATATCAGAGAGTGCTTACTTCAAAATCTGGAAAACCTGGAATTTTTTCTAAGTCTGAGTTTTGACTGTCTAATCATTCTTTTGGCATATTTGCTTCATTTTGCACTATTCTTCATAGTCATGCCATGTTTTCACTTTTGTCACTTTTTGACAGGTACTATAATTGAACAATGAGCGCAAACTCCGAAGGATCATCCCTGTGGAAGAAGAGCAGGCATTTGATCAACACCGGTTTCTGTCAGTGGAATGCCAAGAACAATACTATGCCGAGCTGATCTCGAAGAAGTTACTCCCGAAGAGTGGTATAGTGATGGACAATGTCCAGGAACGCCTTCCAGAATTCCATCAAAGGCTGGTAACTATGGGATGGAACTGTTTTGCTCCCGAACCTTGCCATGAAAATGAGCAATGGGTGAGGGAGTTTTATGCTAATCTCCCGGCTATCAGGTTGAAGAAGCCACAAATGAGAATTCGAAGTAAGATGGTGCGATTTGGGGTTGAAGATGTCAATGCTTTCTATCACTTGCAAAACCATGACATGGGTCCATTCAAATAGAAAGATTGTGCTTCAGGAGAGTGGCTGGTGTCGAAACTATGTCCGGGTGCAGATGTTCCATGGGCAGCTGAAAAGAGGGGGATCACCTCAAAAGAATTCACCGCGGAGGCAAAGATATGGCTGACCATTATATGCAGTCGTATCTCCCCCGTGTCAAACATTTGGAATATCCCTGTTACTCGAGCTCAAATGATAGCTTGCATTCTTGACGGCATCCAGCTAAATGTGGGCGAGATCTTCATAAATGAACTGAGAGAGAACCGGATTCAAAACGGCCCTTCTTTGATATTTCCATCGCTCATCATCCAGTTGTGCCAACTGGCTGGGGTGGAAGAAGCTCCAGGAGACAATTGGGTAGATCCGGGGAAGCCTATACATCCTTTTAAGAAAAGAGGAGAGGGTGGCGCAGTGAAGAGCAAAAAGAGGAAGTTGTGCTCTTCTTCTCAGGTTGATCCGAGCAATCAGCCGTCATCCTCTACAGTAGGACCATTTGCTGTGATTGGCGAGGAGATGCGAGTGATTCGCGAGCTAGTGGTTGGTCTTCCCCAGCGACCTGGGGAGACATCTGAGGGACCTACCTATGTCTTAAAGAAAGACTTTCAAAAGTACATTGAAGGTCAAAAGAAGCAGGGAGATCACCTCAAAGCACTGGAGAAAGCGTACACTGATCTGGCCAAAAGGCATGGTACATTGAGCACCTCACTGGACAACCTGGAGAAGTCCCACACCCAAATGGTCAAAAGGAAGAAGAAACGAGATAAATTCTTCACTCGCATGTGGAAGGGTGTCAAGGGGCTATGGAAGGTCCTCAAGCCTCAGGACCGGTTACCATCGACCAGGGCGGTGGAGGATGATGAGGTTCCGATTGAGTGGCCTGAGGAGGAAGGAGATGAGGATGATTCAGACTCAGATAGCAAGGAGAGCAGTTGATGCAGTATTCACGGAGCACTTTACTTCATTTTTTTACTCTATCATGTTCTGTTGCATTGGGGACAATGCAACATCTTTAGTTGGGGGTGGCTTTTTGTATAACTGCTT
>JASVEL010005066.1:0-84977 GCA_032618575.1 Nicotiana noctiflora
CCAAAGGCTGGGTTAGAATGGACCATTTTAAAAGATGAAGTTTTTTCTTATGCGATTGCCGCGTCTAATTCTACCTGTAAATTCCGCTCATGTTCTTCTTGTTATGGTGGATTGTGAGGGGTTGGTGAAGGAGGAGGTGGTGGTAGTGTTTGGACACGAGGTGTCCCTGGCCTCATCAGTGGAGTAATGCATTGAGTCTCCCAATATGGTTGAATCCATGGAACATTGGGTTTCGGAGGAGGATAAAAAGGCATTCGTATTATGTTTGGGTGAAGAGTTGTTTGTTGTTCCCATACTGGAGAGGGTGGTGTCGTTTCCTGGAATGGTGCTATGCTTGAGGCTTGCATCATTTCCCAGTGATAACGAGCAAATATCTCTGTTCCCAGCCTCACTCCTTCTGCTACTATTTGTGCTAAATCCCTCGGGTGATTTATAAGAATGGTGACATCCTGTTGGTTCACTTGCATGGTAAATGTTAGGGCATGATTGTGTAATCCTGTCTCCAACCATGATTTTAGATACATCGGTGCATGTGGAGTGTGGGCTGTGTATACTATTGAATTTTGATCCATCGAGAGATGAGGGGGTGGTTGAGAGTAAGGAGTGGGATTGTTGTGAAGTTGATGAGAGGTTTTGTCACTACCCGGATTTCCCACCATCGGGAGTCATGATGGCGCCTACTAGTGGAAGCTAGGCAAGCCAATTGTTACTTACATTTTTCATTAGTTACAACTCTCTTCTTAAGACTTTAAATAAAATCATATAATTACAGTGAAATAATTAAACTTAGCGAAAGACTTAGTCAATTTTATCCAATATGATACAGTAAACCCAAACATGATACACTACCCAAGACTGGTGTCACCATACTCACGAACTTCTAAGAATAATACACATAATTGTCTGAAAGAAATATAAGTTGTTTATCCCGAATACATGAGATAACAGAATGAAATACATAGATAGAAGAGACAACGGGTCCTGCGGACGCCTACAAGGCTACCTCGTAGTCTCAATAGTCAGAATATTCACAATCGTGCTACTGCCGCTGCTGCTGTCCATAACCTGTATCTGCGCAGAAAGAGCGCGAGTGTAGTATCAGCACAACCGACCCCATGTCGCTGGTAAGTGCCTGGCCTATCCCAGCGAAGTAGTGACGAGACTAAGACTAGTCACCCACATAAACCTGTACAATTGAGATATATATATATATATATATATATATATATATATATATATATATATATATATATATATATATATATATATATATACATACAGCATAAAACGTTATCGAGCGTTTATAAGGAAAGAATCTGCTCTGAAATAACAGTCAATAACTCACAATATCCGGAGTAATCTGATCAATGGAACAAATCTTACTTTCATGTCTCAATTCATTTTTCATTTCATATCTTGTGGTAGGCGTACCAGCCGCTCCCAAACGTAACCATAGGCTTTTCATATCTTGTGGTAGGCGTACCACCCGCTCCCAAATGTATCAATAGGCTACCGGCAACTATGGCCAATGCCAAGATTCAAATCACTTTGTGGTCGGCGTGCCACACGATCCCAATTCTTTAATATATAATTGGTCGGCGCGACACACGATCTCAATTCTTTAATATATATTACCGGCAATAAGCCAATAATCTCTGATCAACAGTGAATGTATAAAAGTATTACCGATATTAAACCAATAATATTCACTTCAACAATATTTATATTACCGGTGTAAAACCAATAAATGACAATAAATCAAGGATACATCCCCGTTACCGGTGTAATACCAATAACTCTTAATCAACAATTTATATGTACTTTACCGGTATAAAACCAATAAATAATAATGAATCAACAATTTACCTCTGTTACCGGTGTATTACCAATAACTCTTAATCAACAATTTATATGTACTTTACCGGTATAAAACTAATAAATGATAATGAATCAGCAATTTATCTTTGTTACCGATGCAATACCAATAACTCTTAATCAAAAATTTATATGTACTTTACCGGTATAAAACCAATAATAATTTCCCTTCACTTAATCACTTAGGATTAATAAGAATTTAATCCATTTTTAAGACTCACAATCATGCTCGACCCCCAACGTATAGATACTTGTCACCATGCCTATACGTCGGACTCCACCTATCACAATTTACACATAAACTCAAATCCTATTCCCTCAAGCTAGGATAGAACAAACACTTACCTCGAATGTTTACGAACAACTCAATCCGTAGCAATGCCTTTTCCTTTCAAATTCAGCTCCAATCTAATCGTATCTATACACAATTGACTTAATATCATCAATTCTACTTAACAAACTAGTTCATAAGGCTAAATATAATTTTTACAACATTCTGCCCGGAATAGTGAAAATCGACCCCGGGCCCACATCTCGAAAAATTTTAAAATTCATATTTCCGGAATCCTCGTCTCGCCACGAGTCCGTACATACCAAATTCACAAATATTGGAGTTCATTTGACCCCTTAAATCACTATTTTTATCCAAGAGGGTTTTCTACCCTTTTCAACAAAAATTCTCAAATTAAACACTAAAACGTGCAATAGATTCGAGTTATACCACCAAAATTGAATTAAAAACACTTACCACGTTGTTCTCTCCAAATATTCCTCGAAAAATCGCCCTATCCGAGCTCCAAATCGTCAAAAATGGCAAAATATTTTCGGACCTCAAACATATTCTGTTCGTCACTATTCACGGTATTATTCACGGACACTGTTCACGGCACTGTTCATAGCAGATTTTTTTCTGCAATTTCTGCCCATTTTCTAAGTCCGGAATTATTCCGAGACACCTCCGAAACACTCCCGAGCCCTCGTGGCTCCAAACCAAATATGCACATTTACTCTAAAACATCACACGAACTCGCTCAAGTGATCAAATCGCCGAAATAACATCAAAATCATCAATTTTCATCAAATCAAGGCCTAAGTTTCCAAAAACTTCCGAAAATACACTTTCGATCAAAAACTAGACCAAACGATGTCCGAATAACCTGAAAATTTGCGGATATATTCAAAATCATATGACGAAGCTACAAAAATTATCGGAATTCCATTCCGACCCCCGGATCAAAATCTCACCTACCGTTCGGATTTCGCCAAAATTCAACCTTAATCAATTCAAGCCTATTTCTACACCGGACCTCCGAATTCAATTCCGATTGCTCCCCTAAGTCAAACATCACCTCCCAGAACTAACCGAATCATCAAAATCTGATTCTGAGTCCTCTAACCAAATAGTCAACTCCATGTTGACTTTTCACATTCAAGCTTCCTTCAAAAAGGCTATATGCCTCATTTTCAATCCAAATCACTCCTAACTCACCCGATAGACTCTAACACTGATATAAAAGTATAAAATACATAAATGCAAGGTAACGGGATTGTAATTACCGTGATGACGGTCTGGGTCGTCACAAGTTTGGCGTGGTATATTGCGATGTCTCCTTAGATGACTTAGAAAGTTGAAGGGAAACATTGCTTGAAGTAGTAGATGTGTGGGTAGTGGACAAAATAGGAGTGTTTATAAGAATTGTATTAGTGGAGTTTGGTAATATTGGAAATGGTATAGTGGCCGGTGGATAAGATTGATATGAAAGTGATTTGTTGGAATTGTAACAAGTAGTGGGGTCTTCATTATTCCCTAGTTGCATGTCATCATTTGCTATATTGGAGGAGGTGGATATGGAATTAATGAGAGGAGTAGGAGGTGTAATGAGAGTTGTAGTATGTTGGTCGTGTATATCTGGTTTTGCAGACTGTGTTTGAGAATTAGTTTGCATTTGTGAGTTAATGTCGTGGCTTGTTGTATGGTTAATACTTGTATTAGGGGTGTAGTCATTATTAAGAGATAGTTGCATGTCATGAGTATCTATATTTGAAGACATGGATATAGAGTTAATGAGGGGAGTAGGAGGTGTAGTGAAGGTGGGAATGGGTTGGCCGTGTAGGTGTTGTAGGGTAGACATTGTTTGGGAATTGGCTTGCATGTGGGAGTAAATGTCGTGTCTCTTTGCATGTGTAGTATTGGTATTAGAGGTGGTGTGAAGAGAAAGTTTTGATTGGTCCCCACTTGTAGGTACTTGAGTATAGGTTGAATGTTGACCTACAATATTATTATCCAAAATAGTATTAGATAAACCCTCATTTTTAGCATGTAACTCATTCGATAATACCACGAATTTATTAGTATTTAACAAAGTATTAGACACTTGCTTAGTGATATGATTAGCAGGAGAGTCATTATTTTTTAAAAATAAATGATTAAAAGGAAGATTATTATGATGAATTAAAGAATGCTTACCAACAGAGCCTTTCCTTACCTCATCAGGATTTTTTTGCTTGGGACGTGACGGCATTGCAATTGCATGCCTTTTAGGAAATTGGACTAGCTTCCAAGGTTCATGATCAGCTTTGGAATAGTCTTGTATATTTGAATTAATATGAACATTACTAGATGAAGGAGTATCCTTTTCAAAGGATGGGTATATTTTTTGATTATGACCCATACAACCACATATAATACATAGTAAATTCAAACCCTCATACAGAATAGTTTGTTTATGTTCACCAATATATAAATGTGTTTTTAATGGCTGGTTTAGCAAGACCTCAACACATAGTCTAGCATATTGTCCTCGAGTAGTATTGGAAGTGCAAATATCCATAGATAAAAATTTACCTACTTTTTGTCCCAGTTTCTTCAAAATAAGATAATCATAGAATTCCGTAGGTAATTCTGGAAAACGTAACCATAAAGCTGAAGAAGATAATTGTGTTGTTGATGCTTTAAATTTTGGCTTCCATTATTGGACAGATAAGAAATGATTTAGAACAAACCAAGGGCCTCCCTGTAAAGCATGAATTTTATTTTCCTCCTTTTGAAATTTTAGAAGAAAAAAATCAGACCCTAAGTCTATTAATGGAAGATTTTTTGTAGGTTTCCACAGTGCATACACCTTCTGTCTAAGTAGCTGATGCTCCACTTTACGACCAAAAACTTTGATAATTATAGCATGTTCCCAAGGCTTATAAATCCTATATTTTTCCTCCACAGACAGAGGAATGAAGTTAGAAGAATCAGTAGGTGCCTCTAACTCATCAGTGTATTCTGAATTTTCAGTGTTTGAAATTGCATGATTATCACTACTAGAAAACAAACCTATTGCCACAGCTGGAAAACCGTTGCAACAGAGAGGTAAACCGTTGCCATAGAGCTATTGTAACGGTTCAGGGACCGTTACATACGCTGCCGTGCCAGTAGATCTAGAGTAACGGTTCTTGCAACGGTTACCAAAACCGTTGCTTGAGGTATATCTATAGCAACGGTTGTTCCTCTGTCTGAAGCAATGAATATTTCCTTCCTGTTGTAACGGTTTACAACCGTCGCCATAGATTTTATAACAACGGTTGGCACCCGTTACCATATAAGTTGTTGCAACGGTTATGTAAGCTATTGCAACGTTTATTTACAAATATTCTAACCGTTTCATTACTCTACTGTAACGGTTTTATTTCTTTTGCAACGGTTTTAACTACCTATTGTATCGGTTTGTCGCATATTTTGGAACAATTTGTAAGTCCTATTGGAACGGGTTTAAGACCTATTGGAACGGTTCTTGTAGAGCATTTTGGAACAATTTGTCAGACTTGTTGGAACGGTTTGCAACCCCTATTGGGACGGTTCTAACGGACAATTAAGCCCCCTGTAAATGAACATTTAGATATAAAAAAATTTATAATAACCTGAAATTTACATAAATAAAAAGATAAAACACTTCATAATTTACATTGTCTCCTTAAACAAAAATATTTTAACACAATATCACATAAGTTTTACATTTAAGTTTTAAACGTTGATAACAAAAGATTTCTAGAACATGGACAACAATTCAAAGTTCTTAAGTAAGGTCTAGATCTTCACAATCTCCATCTTCCCTTTCTTCAATTGCTCCACCTACAAAAGAGGATAAATAAAGTTATCATTCTTCAAGAGTTGGTTTATCATTATAAGAATGGGTATGGTCCATAAACAATGCATAAAGCACAAAGTTTTCAAATGTACTAGAATGTGTCATGTGAAACATATGCAAAGCCTAAAGGGTTACAACAAATGTGAAAGCTACAAGCTCATCAAATACCCAGAAAGAAATGCCAGTTCCTACCCGACATTCGGATAGTTCTTTAAGTCCAAATCTTAATGAGGTGGAACGCAGTCATCAAGCAGTTAGCCCCAAATTACTACATTGTACTTCACAACTACGGAGGTCAGATATTTCTCATCCCCAAGCTAGCTAGGGATATGCAAGCTGTGAAGCTAGCCATGACAAGTCTCTGGAATTTGTAGAGACACCAAAACCTTCCATAGAGAAGAACGTGTCTCTAGAATTTGTGAACAAAGTGTCCATAGAGAAGAACAAGATGCAAATAACTTGCAACATGCAGGAACTAGTAATGAGTGGTCTACTGAGAGCACCAAACGTCAAAGTAACTGGGAAGAGGAAGCGACCAACCAGAATATAGTGGACAGTGATTGTGGCTGGGTAAGTGATTATTCTCACACACCAAGTGGATGGGATGAACATAAAACACAACAAAAGACATCGATCCATATAGATGGTACCAACAAGTTCGGATTAAACAACTTTCCGAGATATTAGAGTATTCTGATTTCCGTTTAAAGGGAGGTGATATTTCATTGAAATCCCTACTTTCAAGATAATTCGAGGGAAATTATAGACAACAAGAGAACTGAACAAAACATTCATTCGCAAATCAACTAAAACATCAGTAGGAGAACAAGAAAGAAGACTGCTAATTTAAACAGAAGCATGCCTCAAGTAACAACTTGAAAATTGGACTTATCACACATGAACAATCCATAAAGATACCAAGAAGACATATAAACACAAAACAAAAGTAGATGCAGATGTATTCTTTGATTCTCATGAAGTTTCAATCAAGACTGTTATTCTTAACAGTCCTCTCATTTGGATTATTTTGTGTTAAAGCTCAGGTCCCTGACCCTCTATCTGAAGATATAGTTAGCAGTTTCCAGCCAAGTCTTGCTGTAGTTATTGGTGTCCTATCCATCATGTTTTCACTAACTTTTCTTCTTCTCCTTTAATAGTGGTTTGAGAGAGAAAATAGACCAGACTAATGGCATCTCGCTCCCAACAACTACCTAATGCAATGACCAGCCAGTTTCTGCAGACTCGGGTTATGAGGATGACTTTGAAGATGACAATACACCAATTAGACATTATAGTTTAACCTGACCAATTATAAGTTTTTATTTAGTTCTGGAATTTTGCGTCATAGTTTTCAATTTATAACAATGATACTTTATGAGAAATGCAGCCTCATATGCATATTGATCCATTTGAAGAGATTGAAATGGCTGAGAAAAGTGCAGAGCAGCACAGAAGAAGTGCTGCTGAGAAGGAGGTAAATATTCATGTTGTTTGAAGCACACATTTCTTCTTGCTCTTAAGATCACTATTATGTTCCATGTGCTCTATTTTTTACTAGCTGTGCTCCTTTTTGTTCCCCGATTATCGCTGATATGTAATATCACGTAAAAAGATTATCGACTATTGTTAGGTTGTTCAAAGGACGATGGTCTAGTAAATATTTCTTCTGTTGCATACTTTTCATGTATCAAAGCTCGAATTGTAATTGATAAATGGCAAAGAACTCATTAAAAATAACATATTGAGCAAATGTTTCAATTATTGATGCCATTGAATAAGATTGAATTTACTACAATTAGCAACCACACACACAAAAAAAACAGAACAGAATAGTTAACTTTTTTTTCGAACCAGAAAAGTCTGAACAGAAAACAGAGAAATACAAACCAGAAAAACAGAGCATAGATTAGGGCACAAAAACAAAGCAATAAAAAGTGAAAAAAATAGAAAGAAGAAGAGAAAAACAGAGCATAGAAAGAACATAGTAGAAATTAGGGCACAACCGCACAAGAACAGAGCAATAAAAAGTGAAAAAAATTGAAAAAAGAAGAGAAGAAGAAGAGAAGGAGAGAAGAAGAAGAGAGAAGAAGAAACTGAAGTAGCGGTCGTTGGAGCAGCAGTCGCTTGGAGAAGAAGTGTTTGTTTGCGTTAAGTTTTTGCCAAGTTTTAAAAAAAAACCCTAACGGATGCTTAACCTCGCTTAAGCGCTTTTTTCGCTTTTTGGATCGCTGCGCTTCTCCCTTAATAGGGTAAAGCCGCTTTTTTCATGTGAGTACCTTTATGGCAGAAAAGCGAGCTAGCCTCGCCTCGCATTGCTTCAGCGCTTTAAGCGAGAAGCGCACGCATTTTACAACACCGGACTGTAGTATGCTTTCTGTTATCAATGTAATATCTTGAAACCTTATTTGTCCTCTTTCAGTTTCACTTACCTTTATAGCATCTGGTCTCAATGTTGGAGGGTTAGGAAATGGAGTTTTATCAGTTAAGTCATTGTTACTTTTAAAAAAACATCAATTAACTCGTGGTTCTCAGTTGCTTATACTGGTCAAGAAGAGGAATTAAAGAAAAGACTTAGTATCGTTGGTTTCACTCAAGGAGTCTTACTTGAAAATGACTTATATCAGTTCTAGTTGCCAATAAATTTGGGAACATGATACCCTTTTTATGAGAAAGCTTCATTCAGTTTGTCTTTTCTTTGTAAATTATGTTTTGGGAGTTGTGAGTATTTAAAGTTTGGAGGTATGATTTCGGTTGAGTGTTAGAGTCAAACAATTGTTGTGGTTGATCAATATTCAAAGCAAATGTCATAGGAATAGATGTAGGTATTTCTTATATTGAAGATGTTTCAGAATTAATGTTGTTAGGTGGATTTGGAGGAATGGTAGGTGAAGAGTGGTGTGGAGATGTTGGGAGAATTTTTTCTTCCATACACTTTACAGTTTAGGAGGAAATATTTTTGTTAGAAAACAGTAGTTGGGAGCTCGGTATGCGAGCCACTTTCCTCAATTCCTTATAAGAAACAACTTGATCAAAATAGAAAAATAATCTACTATACAAAAGAGTAAATTTTATCCATAGTCATTGCATTTTTGTATTGATTACTCAAAAGTCACTTATCTTTTTTTGGTTACATAAAAATTATTCAACTTTGTGTTCATTACACAAAAGCCACTTTTCGCTTTCTTTTTTTACACAAAAGTCATATTTTTACTTGCAAAGTGTATTATGCCCTTGTTATTATATAAACCTTCATATTTATGTAATACCTTATATATTGTATACTATATAATATACTTTTACCTATATATTTTATTTATAAATAAAATAACTTAAATTTATTTTATTTATTATTTTTATAATATATTGGTATATTTAATTATTTCTTAACATTAATTTTAAAATATATTAGTAGCGTTATTAAATTTATCAGTAACTATAATATATATTAGTAGAGAAAAAAATTGGCAAGAACATTTTCGTAAGAACATTTAAAGGTAAACAACCAAAGAAAATGATAAAAAAAATCATAGGATAATCTAAAAGAAAATCCCTAGGTAACTCTACATGCGAATTTAACTGGGAATATTTTTTTGAGAATTTACCTGAAGAATTGGTTGTTTTATACTATTGAAATTCCGGAGAAACCGTTAAAAAGAATCAACCAAAGCTGGTCAGTAATGACCAATAATTGTCCAAAATGACTATTAACGTGTTGTCGGTATTTTGAAGGTCGGAAGGTCCTAGCGACCAAAGTTGGTCGGAAATTACTAACTAACTTTGGTCGGTCAATTAAATTTTAAAAAAAAAAATTGCTGAAAAAAAAGTTATTTTATAGTGCTACTAATATATTTTGAAATTAACGTTAAAAAATATTTAAATATACGAATATATTATAAGAATAATAAATAAAATAATATGTCACGACCCGGATTTTTCACTATCGGGATCGTGATGGCGCCTACTCGTGGTAGCTAGGCAAGTTAATTTACTCACCGTTTTTCAATAATAACACCATTCTGTTGTCAATTTACTAACATGAATAATAATAATAATAATAATAATAATAATAATAATAATAATAATAATAATAATAATAATAATAATAATTGTGGAAGTCTGCTTTATAAAATTGAAGTAAATATAAAATACTCAACATAAATTCTCTACCCAAGATGTGGAGTCAGTAACTCACGAACCACAAAGAATAACTACATATAATGTCTGAAAGAAAATATAATAGATGTCTGTCTCGACACAATGAGACTACAGTATAAATGAAAGCATAAGAAGAGACGTCGGGCCTGCACACGCCTGTAAGCTACCTCAGTCTCGTAGTAATGAAAATCTTGCTATCGAACTACTATTGTTGCTGCTCAAGACCTGGACTTGTGCAAAAATGCACAGAAGTGTAGTATCAGCACAACCGACCCCATGTGCTGGTAAGTGTCCGGCCTATCCCGGCGAAGTAGTGACAAGGCTAGGACCAAACACTCACATAAACATGTGCAGTTCTATATACATATGTACTAAAAAATAATAACAGAAATACTGAACTAAACAATTAAAAGGGAGGGAACATGATATTGGGGAGCACAATTGAATATATATAATTCATCAGTGTAATTAGAAACAAAACACAACAATAATTATCACAAATAAGAAATTTAATAGTTGTACGGTATCACCTTTCGTGCTTTTGCTCTCATTCTCACCCAAACAATCATATAAAAATGCACGACATCACCCTTCGTGCTTTTCCTCACATCACTCTCATTTCATGGAACGTAATGACCCTTCGTGCAAACATATTCAATTCAGAGCACGGAATGTACGTTCGTGCATAAATAGTCACAACATATCGCGGAATGACCCTTCGTGCAATTAAAATCAGAAATAGCACGGAATGACCCTTCATGCATAAATAGTTAAAACATAGCACGAAATGACCCTTCGTGCAATATCACTCTTCCTCACGCAAACAACAGTCACAACCAAACGGGCAAGAGGAATAAATAAATCACAAGTACTATCCCGGCATGGGAGTAACAACAACAATAAGGTCCCCGCAAAGAAACAATAAATATAACATTTAAAACCTGGCAAGGGTTCAGTAATTTAACAATCCCGGCAAGGGATTAATCATAATTCTTTTCAATACTTTCAACTTCAATTCAATAATGTTCATCATTTGAGCCAACGCTAAAAAATATCAACACGTCACCATTCACTCTCGAACTCTTCACATTTGTAGCAAATCATACTTTTAGCTTAGGAGAGTTCCACATTAATTCAAGATATCTACCACAACGACTCACGGTTATGCTAGACTCCGGTGTATAGACACTCGTCACCATGCCTATACAGCACACTCGATCATTTAGCAAATAGCAATTTATTATACTCTAATCTTATTCCCTCAAACTAGGATAGATCAAACACTAACCTGAAAGCCTTGAAGTCCACTTGACCTTCAACTATTGCTTTACCTCGTAATTCAACCTCCAACTCACTCGAATCTAATCACAATTTGTTCAGTTACTTTAATAAACACTATATGAATTGGTTTGAATGCATAAAAATTGTTTTCCCTAAGTTTTACTCAAAATTCCCAAAATGCCCTCGGGCCCACGTGTTCGAAAATCGGTGTTCGAACCAAAATCTGATTATCCATTCACTCACGAGTTCAAATATATAATTTTTTTTTGAAATCGGACTTCAAATCGAGGTCCAACTTCCCAATATATAGAAAACCTAGATTCTACCCAAAAACACCAATTTCACCCAAGAAAATCCTTGATTTCATATGTAAAACGTGTTTAATGATGTTAAAAGTTTAAAACAATTGAGTGAAAAACGACTTACAAGTGATTTGAGATGAAGTTACTCTTGAAAAATTGCCTACGGAGTTTTGGGTTTTGAAAGAATGGTGAAAAGTGGGTTTAAATTTGTATAAGTATAAAATTGCACAGGTGCGAATATGGGATTTGCAAACTTAGGTTCGCAATTGCAAACTTAGGTTCGCAATTGCGAACATGACAGGCCTGGGAGCAGGCTTCGCGTTTGCGAAGTAATTTATCGCTTTTGCGATCTGGGCTTTTCGCATTTGCGACCATGGGCGTCGCATTTGCGACCCCTTCCCAATTCACCAAACTTCGCTTTTGCGAAGCATTTATCGCAATTGCGATCCTGCCCAGTCTCCCCATTTTTCTCTTTTGCGATGGCTCCTTCGCATTTGCTAGAACTGAGGAACACCAGCTTTTTCAAATGTGAGAAATACAACTTGTGGCCTATCCAAAACTCACCCAAGCCCTCGGGGCTACAAACCATGCATGCACACAATCTCGAAAATGTCCTACGGACTTGCTCGCGCGATCAAATCACCAAAATAACATCATTTACATAGAATCAAGCCTCAAAACTCATGATTTCCCTTTTAAACTTCATAAACTTTTGAACTTGGAACTTATAGTCAAAACACGTCAAACGACGTCCGATTTCGATCAAACTTTATAGAAAGTACTTAAATAATATATAAGACTTGTACCGGGCGTCGGAATCAAAATACGAGCCTAATACCATAGTATTTTAATCAATTTTCATTTTTATTTTCCATAATAATTTCATAAAAACAATTTAACAAAAAATTCTTTTACTCGGGTTCTAGACCACGGATTTTGACTCCGTGCACATGCCGAGTCCCATAGTTTTCTACGGACCTTCCGGGACAGTCCAATCTCGGGTCCGAGTTCATTTACCAAAAATGTTGACCAAAGTCAACTATTATCATATTAATATCAAAATTCTTCAAATATTTCACATAATTCACATATTCCAACATAAAATTTTCCGGCTACGCGCTCGAACTATGCATGCAAATTGAGGCAATATAAAATAAGGTTTTCAAGGCTTCGAAAGCATGGAACAGATGAGGAAAACAGGTGATGACCCTTTGGGTCGTCACATCCTCCACCTCTAAAACAATCGTTCGTCCTCGAACGGACAAGAGAAGGAAGTACCTGAGTCGGGGAACAAATGTGGATAACGGCTCTGCATATCAGACTCGGACTCGCAGGTCGATGCCTTAGGAGGTTGACCTCTCCACTGAACACACACAGAAGGGAAGCTAATCTTTTAACTCTTTTAACTCTAGCGGGGCCATGCGATACGGCGGAATTGAAATAGGCTGAGTGTCCGATGCTAGATTAATATAGAAGTCAATATCCCTTTTGGATGGCATACCCGGTAGGTCTGAAGGAAAAACCTCGGGGAACACCCGTACAATAGGAACCGAGTCAATAGAAGAAACCTATTCATTGGAGTCGCGAACATACACCAAATAAGCAAAACACCCCTTCTCGACCATGTGTCGAGCCTTAATGTATGAAATGACATTGCGGGTGGCGTGACCTAGGGTCTCTCTCCACTCTAGTCGGAGTAATTCTGGTAAAGCCAAGGTCACAATCTTTGCGTGACAATCTAGGATAGCATGATACGGGGACAACCAATCCATCCCCAATATAACATCAAAGTCCACCATATCTAACAGTAAT
Organism: Nicotiana noctiflora; assembly: GCA_032618575.1. Taxonomy (NCBI): domain Eukaryota; kingdom Viridiplantae; phylum Streptophyta; class Magnoliopsida; order Solanales; family Solanaceae; genus Nicotiana; species Nicotiana noctiflora. Next base: position 13,562 of record JASVEL010005066.1, read on the forward strand.
AAATCAACACGGGTCTCAAGACCCATAAACACAACTACGCACGAATGATGCACCATGAGGACTACTATGGAGTCACCCACTAGCATAGACACATAGACAGGAATGTCCAAGGCATAACTAGACACGGCCAGGCATGGTGCAAAGTAGGAAGACACATATAAATATGTAGACCCAAGGTAAAATAAAACTGAAGCATCTCTATCACAAACCAGAATGGTACCTGTAATCACAGCATCTGATGCCTCTGCCTCTGGTCTGGTCGGCAAAGCATAAAATCGGGGATCAACACCACCTCCCTAAACTATGTCTCTGGGACAGTCATCCATCGGTTGACCTCTACCTCTAACAGGACGGCCTCCACCTCTACGGTCTCGACCTCCACTTCTATGATCCCTACCCCCGCCCCTGGTGGGCTGGGCAGGTTATGGGTCAGTTGGGGCCTAAATCATGGGACGAGGACCCTGCTACAGAGAACTATCCGATGTTCACGGGAAAAACCTAACAATTTGACCGGGGTCACCATGACCATAACAAGACCTCGACTACTGCGACTGCTGGCCCTGACGGCCCGAATGACCTCCACGAACACTCTAAAGAGGCTGAGCACTAATGGGCTACTGATCTTAATACTGCTCACGAAAACCAAGTTCACCTGAACCACCATGTGAAACTTGGAGAGCTGACTGAAAAGGCTTGGAAGACTGGCCCATGTTATAAGAATCCCTGCTTCCAGATGAGGTACCACTGAATCTGACAGAATGACGAGGCCTCTTGTCTGATGTATGACCACCACCCCGAGTAAGGGCCATCTCAACTCTACGGGCCGCGTTAGCCTCCTCCTGAAAGGATATGTCACTACCAACTGCCATAGTCATCTGAAGTTGAATCGGCTGAATCAACCCATCAATGAACTTGCGGACCCTCTCCCGCTCCGAAGGGAGTATCACAACTACATGACGTGCCAAATCCACAAATCTAGTCTCATATTGAGTAATAACGGTCATGGAGCCCTGCTGGAGGCGCTCAAACTGCCTCCGAAGTGCATCCCGCTGAGTGACGGGAAGAAACTTCTCCAAGAATAATTTTGCGAACTGATCCCACGTCAAAGCTGGGGACCCTGCTGGTCGAGATAAGCAAAAATCTCTCCACCAAGTCTTGACGGATCCTGCAAGCCTGAAAGTGCAAAAATCAACCCTGTTGGATTCCACTATTCCCACAGTCCTGAGATTCTCGTGGCAACAGAATAGGAAGTCCTGGGGATCCTCCGATGAAGCACCGCTGAAAGCGGTGGTAAAAAGCTTGGAAAACCGATCAAGTCTCCATAGAGCATTAGAAGTCATGGCCGCTCCATCTCCGGCCTGAGCTGTAGTGCCTGTCTGAGCTGTAGTGCCTGTCTGAGCTGCCATTGCGGGCTAAACTACTGGTGCCTTAGCCTGGGGAGCTACTGGCTTTGGAGTACGTGAAACAGGAGTCTAAACCCATTATCCAGCCTGAGAAGTGGCAGGTGCAACTGGAAGCAAGCCTGCTCTGGTGACAATGTCCATAAAGCTTGCTATCCGAACTAGAGCATTTTGAAGATCCTGGGTGAACATAACCTCCCCTGGGACCTGAGTTGGGCCCGCTGGACCTACTACGGCTAGAACCTCCTTACCATTATCAATATGAGGCTCCACCTCTTGAACAACCGCCTGGGCTGAGCTTTGCCCTTACCACAGCCTCCGGCATGAACTCAGCCTCTACCCCTCACGGGAGATTCCTAAGGCTCGGACTACTGATCAATGGATGAGGAAGCGCGTGTTCTCACCATCTGCGAAAGAACAGAGTAGAAATTTAATCAGCATTTGAGGACACAAAGCGCACGACAAGAAAGAACAAGTGAGATATTTTTCCTAACTCAATAGACTCTAGAGAACAAGTACAGACGTCTCCATACCTACCCCTCAAACTCTACTAAGTTTGTTTGTGAGTTGTGAGACCTATGTAACCTAGTGCTCTGATACAAACTTGTCTCGACCTGGATTTCCCACTTTCGGGATCGTGATGGTGCCTACTCGTGATAGCTAGGAAAGCCAATTTACTAACCATTTTTCAATAATAACACCATCTTGTTGTCAATTTACTAACATGAATAATAATAATAATATGAACTGCAGAAGTCTGCTTTTATAAATTTGAACTAAGCATGAAATACTCAACATTAATCCTCTACCCAAGATGTGGAGTCACTAACTCACGAACTACTAAGAATAACTACATATAACGGTCTGAAAGAAAATATAATAGTTGTCTATCTCGACACAATGAGACTAATGTATAAATAAAAGCATAAGAAGAAACGTTGGGCCTACGGACGCCTGCAAGCTACCTCAGTCTCGTAGTAATGAAAATCCTGCTATCGAACTACTGCTGCTACTGCTCAAGACCTGGACCTGTGCAAAAACACACAGAAGTGTAGTATCAACACAACCGACCCCATATGTTGGTAAGTGCCTAGCCTATCTCGGTGAAGTAGTGACAAGGCTAGGACTAGAAACTCACGTAAACCTGTGCAGTTCTATATACACATGTACTACAAAACAACATAAATACTGGACTAAACAAATAAAAGGGAGGGAACATGCTATGAGAAGCACAATTGAATATATATAATTGATTAGAGTAATTAGAAACAGAACGCAATAATAATTATCACAAATAAGATATTCAATAGTTACACAGCATCACCCTCCATGCTTTTTCTCTCATTCTCACCCAAACAATCATATAAAAATGCACGGCATCACCCTTCGTGCTTTTCCTCACATCACTGTCATTTCATGGCACAGAATGACCCTTCGTGCAAACATATTCAATTCAGAGCACAGAATGTACCCTCATGCGTAAATAGTCACAACATAGCACGGAATGACCCTTCGTGCAATCAAAATTAGAAATAGCACGGAATGACCCTTCGTGCATAAATAATTAAAACACAGCACGGAATGAGCCTTCGTGCAATATCACTCTTTCTCACCCAAACAACAGTCACAACCAAATGAGGAAGAAGAATAAATAAATCACAAGTACTATCCCAGCAAGGAAGTAACAACAACAACAACAATAAGGTCCCGACAAGGGAACAATAAATATAACTTTGACAACCCGGCAAGGGTTTAGTAATTTAACCATCCCGGCAAAGGATTAATCATATTTCCTTTCAATACTTTCAACTTCAATTCAATAATATTCATCATTTAAGCTAACGCTCCAAAACAACACTTCACCATTTACTCTCGAACTCTTCACATTTGTAGCAAATCATACTTTTAGCTTAGGAGAGTTCCACATTAATTCAAGATATGTTCCATAACGACTCACAGTCATGCTAGACTCCGGTGTATAGACACTTGTCACCATGCCTATACACCGCACTGGATCATTTAGCAAATAGCAATTTATTATACTCTAATCTTATTCCCTCAAGCTAGGATAGATCAAACACTTACCTCAAAGCCTTGAACTCCGCTTAACCTTTAACTATTGCTTTACCTAGTAATTCAACCTCCAACTCGCTCAAATCTAATCACAATTTGTTCAATTACTTTAATAAACACGATATGAATTGGTTTGAATGCTTAATAATAGTTTTATCAAAGTTTTACTCAATCCCAAAATGCCCCCAGGCCCACATGTTCGAAACTCGGGGTTCAAACCAAAATCCAGTTACCGATTCACTCACGAGTTCAAATATATAATTTGTTTTGAGATCGACCTCAAATCAAGGTCCAACTCCCCAATTTATAGAAAATCTAGGTTCTACCCAAAAATACCAATTTCACCCATGAAAATGCTTGATTTCAAATGGAAAACATGTTTAATGATTTTATAAGTTGAAAGAATTGAGTGAAAATTGACTTACAAGTGATTTGAGATGAAGTTGCTCTTGAAAAATTGCTTACGAGGTTTTGGGTTGTGAAAGAATGATGAAAAGTGGGTTTAAATTCGTATAAGTACAAAATTGCACAGGTGCAGATTTGGGATTTACGAACTTAGGTTCGCAATTGCGAACATGACAGGCCTGGGTGCAGGCTTCGCATTTGCGAAGTAATTTATCGATTTTGCGATCTCGGTTTTTGCATTTGCGACCATGGGCGTCGCATTTGCAACCCCTACCCAATTCACCAGACTTCGCTTTTGCGAAGCAATTTATCGCAATTAGGATCCTGCCTAGTCTCCCCATTTTTTGCTTTCGCGATGGATCATTCGCATTTGCGAGAAAATCTTCGCAAATGTGAAGACACCAGAACTGAGGAACACCGGCTTTTTCAAATGTGAGAAATGCAACTCGTGGCCTAACCAAATCTCATCCGAGCCCTCGGGGCTCCAAACCAAGCATGCACACAACCTTTAAAACATCCTAAGGACTACCTCGCGCGATCAAATCGCCAAAATAACATCATTTTCCGAGAATCAAGCCTCAAGACTCATGATTTCCCTTTTAAACTTATAGTCCAAAACACGTCAAATTACGTTCAATTTCGATCAAACTTTACAGCAAGCGCTTAAATAACATATAAGACTTGTACCAGGCGTCGGAATCAAAATACGAGCCCGATACCATAGTATTTTAATCAACTTCCATTTTCATTTTCCTTAATAGTTTCAGAAAAAACAATTTAACAGAAAAATTATTTTACTCAGGCTCTAGAATTCGGATTTTGACTTCGAGCATATGTCCGAGTCCCATATTTTTCTACGGACCTTCCGGGACAGTCCGATCTAGGGTTCGGGTCTGTTTACCAAATATTTTGACCAAAGTCAACTATTATCATATTAATATCAAAATTCTTAAAATTTTTCACAAAATTCACATATTCCAACATAAAAAATTTTCGGCTACGCACCTGGACTGTGCATGCAAATCGAGACAATATAAAATGAGGTTTTCAAGGCCTCGGAAGCACTGAATAGATGATGTAAACAGGTGATGACCCTTTGTTTCATCATATCCTCCACCTCTAAAACAATTGTTCATCCTCGAACGAACAAGAGAAGGAAGTACCTGAGTCGGGGAACAAATGTGGATAACGGCTCTGCATATCAGACTCGGACTCCAAGGTCGATGCCTTAGGAGGATGACCTCTCCACTAAGCATACACGGAAGGAAAGCTCTTAGACCTCAACTGTCGAACCTGCCGGTCTAGAATAGCTACCGGCTCCTCCTCGTAAGATACATCCTTGTCCAACTGGACAGTACTAAAGTCTAACACATGCGTAGGATCGCCGTGATACCTCAGAAGCAGAGATACATGAAAAAATGGATGCACGGCTTATAAGCTAGGTGGCAATGCAAGTCTATAAGCCACCTCTCCCACTCGATCCAGAATCTCAAATGGACCAATGTACCTAGGGCTAAGCTTGCCCTTCTTTCTAAACCTCATCACGCCCTTCATAGGCGACACCCAGAGCAATACTCGCCCACCAACCATGAAATCTACATCTCAGATCTTACGGTCTGCATAACTCTTCTGTCTAGACTAAGCTGAACGCAATCTCTCCTGAATAGTCTTGACCTTATCTAAGGCCTCCTGAACTAAGTCAGTACCCAACAACTGAGCCTCTTTCGGCTCAAACTATCTGACTGGAGACCGACATCGCCTACCATACAACGCTTCATATGGAGCCATCTAAATGCTAGACTGGTAGCTGTTGTTGTAGGCGAACTCTGCTAAGGGCAAAAACCGGTCCCACGATCCTCTAACGTCAATGACGCAAGCTCGGAGCATATTCTCTAAAATTTGAATAGTCCGCTTGGACTGACCATCCGACTGAGGATGGAATGTTGTGCTCAACTGAACCTGGGTGCCTAACTTCTGCTGGACCGCTAGAGGCACGAGGTAAACTACGTACCCTGATCTGAGATAATTGATACCAGCACCCCATGAAGGCGAAACATCTCCCTGCATATAAATTTCTGCTAACCTCTCAGATGAATATGAGACTGATACTGGAATGAAATGAGCTGACTTGGTCATTCTATCAACAATAACCCAAATAGCATCAAATTTTTCAAAGTCAACGGAAGTCCAATAATAAAGTCCATTGTAATCTGCTCCCACTTCCACTCGGGAATCTCAATTCTCTGAAACACACAACCAGACCTCTGGGGCTTATATTTGACATGCTGATAATTTAAACACCAAGCGACATGTGAATCAATGTCTTTTATCATCCTACCTCACCAATAATACTACCGAAAATTTTGATACATCTTCGCGGCACTCGGGTGAATAGAATACCGAGAACTATGGGCCTCCGTTAAGATCAACTCTCAAATCCCATCAACATTGGGCACACAAACTCGCCCATGCAATCTCAACACCCCATCATCAGCTAAGGTTACCTTCGTAGCACCTCCTCGCTGCACAGTATCTCTCAGGACACACAAATGGGGATCATCAAACTATCTCTCACGGATATGCTCCAATAGAGAAGAACGAGCGATTGTGCAAGCCAACACTCTACCAGGCTCAGAAATACCTAATCTCACGAATCGATTGGCTAAGGCTTGAACATCTAGAGCAAGCAGTCTCTAGCTGACCGAAATATTAGCGAGACTACCCATGCTAGCAGACTTTCTACTCAACGCATCAGCCACCATATTGGCCTTACCTGGGTGATATAAGATAGTAATGTCATAATCTTTTATCAACTCTAGCCATCTCCACTGCCGCACATTTAACTCCTTCTGCTTGAACAAGTACTGAAGACTCTTGTGATCCGTGTATACCTCACACGCCACACCATATAAATAATGCCTCTAAATTTTCAAGGCATGAACAACCGCTGCCAACTCTAGGTCATAAACCGGATAATTCTTCTAATGTATTTTCTACTGTCTTGAAGCATATGCAATAGCCTTGCCATCCTGCATCAATACCGTTCCAAGCCTAGTACGGGAAGCATCACAATAGACTGTGTAAGGCCCTGAACACGTGGGAAAAATCAATATCGGTGCCATAGTTAGAGCTGTCTTGAGCTTCTAAAAGCTCACCTCGCACTCATTTGACCACTTGAACTAGGCACCCTTCTGGGTCAACCTGGTCATCGGGCCTGCAATAGAAGAGAACCCCTCTACGAATTGATGGTAGTAGCCTGCTAACCCTAAGAAACTTTAAATCTCGGTTACTGAAGCTGGTCGAGGCCAATTCTTGACTGCCTCAATCTTCTTTGGGTCCACCTGAATACCCTCTACTGATATGATATGACCTAGAAACGTAACTGAACTCAACCAGAACTCGCATTTTGAAACTTTGGCATATAGCTTATTATCCGTAAGAGTCTGAAGAACCACTCTGAGGTGCTACTCGTGCGCTTCCTGGCTGTGGAAGTACACCAGGATATTGTTTATAAAGACTATCACGAACAAATCTAAATAAGGCCTGAAGACTCGGTTCATCAACTCCATAAATGATGCTGGGGTATTGGTCAACCCGAAAGACATGACTAAGAACTCGTAGTTCCCATACCGAGTGCAAAACGCTGTGTTAGGAATATCAGACGCCCTAATCTTCAGCTGATGGTAGCCGGACCTCAAGTCTATCCTTGATAACACCCTTGCTCCCTGGAGCTGGTCAAACAAATAATCAATCTTCGGTAGTGGATACTTATTCTTTATCGTCACTTTGTTTAATTGCTGGTAATCAATACACATATGCATCGAACCATCCTTATTCTTCACGAATAACACTGGCACACCCCAAGGAGAAACACTAGGCCTGATAAAGCCTTTCTCTAGCAAGTCTTACAACTGATCTTTTAAATCTATTAAGTTTAGTAGGGCCATGTGATACGGCGTAATGGAAAGAGGCTGAGTGTCCGATGCCAGATCAATACAAAAGTCAATATCTCTGTCGGGTGGCATACCCGACAGGTCTGAAGAAAAAACCTTAGGGAACTCTTGTACAATAGAAACCAAGTCAATAGAAGAAACCTATGCGCTGGAGTTGCGAACATACGCCATATAAGCTAAACATCCCTTCTCGGCCATGCGTCGAGCCTTAATGTATGAAATGACATTGCAGGTGGCGTGACTTGGGGTCACTCTCCACTCTAGTCGGGGTAATTTTGGCAAGGCCAAGGTCACGGTCTTTGCGTGACAATTTAGGATAGCATGATACGGGGACAACCAATCCATCCCCAATATAACATCAAAGTCCACCATATCTAACATTAATAAATCAACACGGGTCTTAAGACCCTCAAACACAACCACGTACGAACGATGCACCCTGTCGACTACTATGGAGTCACCCACTGGCGTAGATACATAGACAGGAATGTCCAAGGCATAACTAGACACGGCCAGGCATGGTGCAAAGTAGGAAGACACATATGAATATGTAGACCCAGAGTCAAATATTACTGAAGCATCTCTTTTGCAAACCAGAATGGTACCTATGATCACAACATCTGATGCCTTTGCCTCTAGCCTGGCTAGCAAAGCATAAAATCGGGGATCAGCCCCACGTCTCTGAACTATGTCTTTGGGACGATCATCTATCGGTTGACCTATACCTCTGGTAGGACGGCCTCCACCTCTACGGTCTCGACCTCCACCTCTACGATCCATACCCTCGCCCCTGGCTGGCTTGGTAGGTTGTGGGTCAGTTGGGGCCTGAATCATGGGACGAGGACCTTGCTGCTGAGAACCGCCCGATGCTCGAGGGCAAAACCTGACAATGTGACCGGGGTCATCACAACCATAACATGACCTTGGCTGCTGCGACTACTGGCCCTGGCGGCCCGAATGACATCCATGAACACTCTGAAGAGGCTGAGCACTAATGGGATGGTGATCTGAATACTACTCACGAAAACCACGTTCACCTGAACCACCCTGTGAAACCTAGAGAGGTGACTGAAAAGGCCTGGAAAACTGGCCCGTGTCATAAGAATCCCTACCTCCAGATGAGGCACCAATAAATCTGCTAGAATGAAGAGGCCTCTTGTCTGAAGCATGACCACCTCCTCGAGTAAGGGCCATCTCAACTCCGCGGGCCGTGTTAGCCGCCTCCTGAAAGGATATGTCACTACCAACTCCCATAGCCATCTGAAGTCGCATCAGCTAAATCAACCCATCAATAAACCTGCGGACCCTCTCCCTCTCTGAAGGGAGTATCACAACTGCATGTCTTGCCAAATCAACAAATCTAGTCTTATATTGAGTAACGGTCATGGAGCCCAGCTGGAAGCGCTCAAACTACCTCCGAAGTGCATCCCGCTGAGTGACGGGAGGAAACTTCTCCAAGAATAATTCTACAAACTGATACTAGGCAAAGCTTGGGAACCTGCTGGTCGAGATAAGCAGAAATCTCTCCACCATGTCTTAGCGGATCCTGCAAGCCTGAAAGTGCAAAAATCAACCCCGTTGGATTCCACTATTCCCATAGTCCTGAGAATCTCGTGGTAACTGAATAAGAAGTCCTAGGGATCCTCCGATGAAGTACCGCTAAAAGTGGTGGTAAAAAGCTTGGAGAATAGATCAAGTCTCCATAGAGCATCATAAGTCATGGCCGCTCCACCTCCGGCCTGAGTTGTAGTGCCTATTTAAGCTGCCACTGTGGGCTGAACCACTATGGCCTGAGCCTGGGGAGCTACTGGCTCTAGAGTATGTGCAACAGGAGTCCGAACCCCTCCTCTAGACTAAGAAATGGCTGGTGCAACTGGCAGCAAGCCTACTCTGGCAACACTATCCATAAAGCCTGCTATCCAGACCAGAGCATCCTGAAGATCCGGGGTGAACATAACCTCCCATGGGACCTGAGCTGGGCCCGCTGCAGATGCTACTGCTGGAACCTCCTAACCATTATCAATATGAAGCTCCACCTCTGGAACAGCTACCTAGGATGAGCTCTGCCCCTACCACGGCCTCCGGCACGACCTCGGCCTCTGCCCCTCGCGGGAGATGCCTGAGGCTCGGACTGCTGATCATCAAATAAGGAAGCGCGTGTTCTATCCATCTACAAAAGAATAGAGTAGAAATTTAATCATCATTTGAGGACACAAATCGCACGACAAGAAAGAACAAGTGAGAGATTTTTCCTAACTCAATAGACTCTGGAGAACAAGTACAGACGTCTCCGTACCTACCCCTCAGACTCTACTAAGTTTATTCGTATGTTGTGAGACCTATGTAACCCAGTGCTCTGATACCAACTTGTCACGACCAAGATTTCCCACCATCGGAATCATGATGGCACCTACTTGTGATTGCTAGGCAAGCCAATTTACTCACCATTTTTCAATAATAACACCATCTTGTTGTCAATTTACTAATATGAATAATAATAATAATAATAATAATAATAATAATAATAATAATAACTGCGGAAGTCTGCTTTTATAAATTTGAAGTAAATATGAAATACTCAACAAAAATGCTCTACCCAATATGTGGGGTCACTAACTCACGAACCACTAAGAATAACTACATATAATGGTCTGAAAGAAAATATAACAGTTGTTTGTCTCGACACAATGAGACTACGGTATAAATGAAAGCATAAGAAGAGACACCAAGTCTGCGGACGCCTGCAAGCTACGTCATTCTCGTAGTAGTGAAAATCCTGCTATCGAACTACTGTTGATGTTGGTCAAGACCTGGACTTGTGCAAAAATGCACAGAAGTGTAGTATCAGCACAACCGACCCCATGTGCTGGTCAGTGCCCGGCCTATCCTCTACGAAGTAGTGACAAGACTAGGACCAGAAACTCACGTAAATGTGTGCAATGCTATATGCATATGTACTACAAAATAACAGAAATACTGAACTAAACAAATAAAAGGGAGGGAACATGTTATGGGGAGCACAATTGAATATATATAATTGTAACGACCCGACCGGTCGTTTTAGAATATTACGCCCCAATCCCCAATTTAACTGTTCCCCTAAGTTCATTTCTGCAATTGTGGTTTTGCCGGGAGAGTCAGTTCAAAATTTTGGAGCATTTTGGGACACTTAGTCCCAAAATGAGAGTTTTAAAGCTAGAAAATGGTCCGTAGCCGGAACAGTGTTAAGATGAATCTCGGAACGGAAATCCGATGGTTCCATTAGCTCCGTTGGGTGATTTCGGGGTTAGGAGCGCGTTCGGAATGTATTTTGGAGGTCCGTAGCTCAATTAGGCTTGAAATGCCGAAGGTTGAAATTTTGGCGAATCCGAACGATAGGTGAGATTTTGATCCGGGGGTCGGAATGGAATTTCGACAATTTTTGTAGCTTCGTTATGTGATTTTGGATATGTCCGCAAATTTTCAGGTCATTCGGACGTCGTTTGGTCGGGTTTTAGATCGAATGGGTAATTCGAAGAGTTTTAAGGAATTTAGGCTTGAATTCGATGTGAATTATGGGTTTTGATGTTGTTAGACGTGTTTTGAGGATTGGAACAAGTTCGAATAAGGTATTAGGCTGTGTTGGTGTGTTTGGATGAAGTCTCAGGGGCCTCGGGGTGTTTTTGGATGGGTAAACGGGAGGAAAACATGAAAAATTGCAGGTTGGGCATTCTGTTCTGTTGTTTTCGCCCCTGCGGGAATGGGACCGCAGAGGCGAGTCCGCAGGAGCGGAACTTGGGGTGCAGGAGCGCCTGGGTTCGCAGAGGCGGATCCTCTTCCGCTGAGGCGGAGTCGCGGGTGCGGAAGACTCATCGCAGAAGCGACTTTGGGTCGAGGAGTGAGAATTCGCAGGAGCGGAGGGGCATTCACTTAAGCGAGTCCGCAGAAGCGGACCATTTCTCGCAGAAGCTGGAAGTCCCGCAGGAGCGGAGTATATTCCGCAGGAGCGGACGCGCGGAAGCATCCCTGGGCTCGCAGAAGCGAAATGGGCCATCCAGGCCTGGGGTTTCGCAGAAGCGACCAAATGGTCGCGGAAGCGGTCTCGCGGAGGCGGAAAAAGTCCGTAGAAGCGAAAATCGCAGAGGGTTTAATTATATCAGAAGTTAGAAATATCATAAACATTTCCAAACATTGAGGGCTCGGCTTAAGGGGCGATTTGGGCGATTTTGAAGGGAGATTCAAGGGGTTTCTTCAGGTAATCAACTATGGACTCAAATTATGATTATTGTTGACAATATTATGCAATTATCTCATGAAAATGGAGGAATTTGGGGTATTTTATGGGGTTTTCACCCTAGGCTTGAACTTTAGAAAATCAAGGGTTTGAATGGGCAAATGGAGTCCGAATTTAGTAAACTTTATATGCTTAGACTCGTATCGAGATGAGGGTTCCGAATATATAACTTTCGTGATTTTTTGATAAGCGTACCGAAAGTCGGGTTTTGGCAACTTGTGGGTTTTGGTGTATTTTGAGTTGTTTTGATTTGGTAATGCCCAATTGGCCTATTTTGATGTGATTCTATTGATTTTTATCAGATACTACACTTGTGGAGGCCGACATTCGTGGCAAGAGGGTTATTTCTTAGCGGTTTCGTACCGGAATTGAGGTAAGTGGCTTGTCTAACCTCGTGTGGGGGACTTTCATCCCTAGGATATTATGTGATACTAATGCCTTGTACGCGAGGTGACGGACGTGTACATGCGCTGGTTGTTGAACACGTACTTTACTTAAAATGTTCAATGAGTGATATTCCTATTGTTAACTGTTAAATTCGATATTTCTACCCGGTAGCAGTTAGAAAAGCATGATTAGGTGGTATTTAATCGTCTAGTTGCCTAATTGTCTTACTTGAGGTTTCTTGGTAATCGTTGGCGCTGTTTATCGGCGAAGTTATAGTTAAGCATATTATACTTCTTTCTGTGTATTCCTTTACTTGCTGTGTATGTGGACTACGGGTTCGATTCCCGAGATCCTGAGATTATTGAAATGTGGACTACGGGTTCGATTCCCGAGATCCTGAATTATTGGTAGGGACTGCGGGTTCGATTCCCGGAGATCCTGAGTTATTGAGATATTATTGAGAAATTTGGACTACGGGTTCAATTCCCGGAGATCCTGAGATTATTGAAATGTCGACTATGGGTTCGATTCCCGGAGATCCTGAGATTTTTGAAATGTGGACTACGAGTTCGATTCCCGAGATCTTGAGATTATTGAAATGTGGACTACGGGTTCGATTCCCAAGATCCTGTGATTATTGAAATGTGGACTACGGGTTCGATTCCCGAGATCCTGAATTATTGGTAGGGATTGCGGGATCGATTCCTGGAGATCCTGAGTTATTGAGATATTATTGAGACATAGGTTGCGGGTTCGATTCCCGGAGACCCAGAGGTACTGAGAATGGGACTGTGGGTTCAATTCCCACAGGTCCTGGATTTGTTTTATTGAGTTGGTTATTTGTTGTTAGCTTAATTGTAGACACTTGCAGTAATCATCTTATTGTTGTTATTTCGGAAATTATTACCATTTAAACTGTTATTTTTGTTATCATCATTATATTATTGTTTCTCAGTAGGGCCCTGACCTTCCTCGTCACTACTCCATCAAGGTTAGGCTTGGCACTTACTGTGTACCGCCATGGTGTACTCGTGCTACTCTTCTGCACACTTTTGTTGTGCAGATCCAGGTACATAAGAGCACACTCGTGCTAGGTGATTCCGCAGCTTTCTGGGAGACTTCGAGGTATGATCTGCTACGTCCGCGGATACGGAGGCTTCCCTTCTATTCTAGTAGTACTAGTTGACATTTTTCTTCATTCCGTTGTTAGATACTCTTTACACATAGAGCCACAATTGTATTTCTCTTTTAGTCTGTGTTACCGTGGGGTTCCGGATCTTGGTAATGTTTTATTCGGTGTGTTGACGGATGTATGTGCCAAGCGGCACGGATTACATATCTTTTATGCTATTTTTCCGCTGTTTCTTATTTAAGTATTTATAACTTGTATATTCCGCAACGTGTGAGGCTTACCTAGTCGTGGGGACTGGGTCCCATCACGACATGTTCACGATTGGTGAACTAGGGTCGTGACAAGTTGGTATCAGAGCACTAGGTTCATAGGATTCACGGGACACGGACCGGTTACTTAGAGTCTCGCTGATCGATACGGAGACGTCTGTATTTATCTATGAGGGGCTATGTAACCTGTTTAGGAAACTCTTCATTTCTTTTGGATTCCTTGTCGTGCGACATTCTTGGCATCAAGAAAATCTAAACTACTGCTTTCTATTCTCTCATAGATGGTGAGGACACGAGCTACTCACGATGATCAGGTACCCGCGCCCCCTGTTGCTGCCGTCAGAGGCCAGGGCCGAGGTAGAGGACGAGGACGCGCCCGAGGTGCAGCCACAGCACCCGCGCGCGCTGCCGCTGAGGTGCCACAGGTAGACCAGGTTGGAGCGCAGGCACCTGGTACACCGACTACAGTTGCTACTACTCCAGCACTACAAGAGACCCTGGCCCAGTTCATGAGTATGTATACCACTTTAGCTCAGGCAGGACTGCTTCCTCTCGTCGCAGCTACATCTCAGGCCGGGGGAGGGGCCCAGACTCCCACAGCCGTTACACCGGAGCAACGTGTGCTAGTGGTACAGGTTCCAGATGTTTTGGTTATGCCTCCTGCCGCCCCAGCACAGCCCGGAGGTGGACCAGCTGCCTCTGAGGACGAGCAACGTAGATTGGAGAGGTTCAAGAAATATGACCCTCCGGTGTTTAGTGGTTTGGCTTTAGATGATGCATTGGGTTTTCTAGAGGAGTGTCATCGTATTCTTCGTACCATGGGGATAGTGGAGACCAGCGGGGTTTCCTTCACTGCATTTCAGTTTCGTGGGGCCGCTTATGATTGGTGGTGTATGTATGAGTTGGATAGTCCAGAGGAGTCTGCTTCATTGGCTTGGACGCAGTTTTTAGATCTGTTTTTGAGGGAGTTTGTTCCCCAGAGCCTTAGGGATTCTTGGCGCTTGGAGTTTGAGCGGTTGCGACAGGGCTCCATGTTAGTATCAAAGTATGCTATTAGTTTTACCCGTCTAGCCAGGCATGCACCGGCTTTGGTAGCCACAGTCCGAGAGAGAGTGCGTAGATTTATTGAGGGCCTTATCCTGCCGATCTAGTCCAGCATGGCCTGGGATTTGGAGACAGATATATCTTATCAGCAGGCAGTGAGCATTGCCAGGAGGATCGAGAGTATGCTCTCTAGAGAGCGGGGAGAGAGGGAGGCCAAGAGGTCTCGTGAGTCGGTCCATTTCTCTGGTGCCCGCACTTCAGCAGCCGACCGTTTTGGCAGGGGTTATTCCGGTCATCCAGTTCACTCAGCATTGCCAGCAGCCGGTAGTACTCAAGCTCTTCCAACACCTCAGGAGCCTTATTATGCTCCCCCAGTTTCCAGTGCACCTCCTGCACGGGGTACCCCCCAGTTTCCAGTGCACCTCCCAGAGCTTGCTTTGAGTGCGGGGATACTCGCCATCTGGTTTGGGAGTGCCCCAGGCATATGAGGGGAGCACCTCTTCAATCTTTGCAGCCTCATCATGGTTCGCAGGGCCAGCAGGCCATCATTCCAGCCCCAGATGCCACTCTACCTGCCCAGCCAGCCAGGGGCGGGGATCACGGCACCAGAGGCAGTCCTCGAGAGAGGGGCCAGGTCAGATTTTATGCTATTCCGGATTGCGCTGCAGCTATTGCATCTGATTCTATTATCACATGTATTATTCCGGTTAGTCACAGGGAGGCATCGGTTCTATTCGACCCTAGTTCTACTTTTTCATATGTGTCCTTCTTACTTTGCTTCTCATCTGGGTGTGCCTCGGGATTCTTTGAGTGCCCCCATTTATGTTTCCACTCCGGTGGGTGATTCTTTGGTCGTGGACCGTGTATATCGGTCGTGTTTGGTTACCATTTGTGATTTTGAGACCAGAGCGGATCTATTGTTGCTCGGGATGGTCGATTTTGATATTATTCTGGGCATGGACTGGTTGTTGCCACATTATGCTATTCTTGATTGTCACGCCAAGACCGTGACGTTGGCTATGCCAGGCATTCCACGTATTGAGTGGAGTGGTACCCTAGATCACACCCCCAGCCGTGTTATTTCTTTTCTCAGAGCTCAGCGTATGGTTGAGAAGGGTGTGCTGCTTATCTAGCCTATGTGCGGGACGTCAGTATTGACACTCCCTCTCTTGATTTTGTTCATGTGGTACGTGACTTTGTTGATGTATTTCCAGCTGATCCTCCGCGCATGCCGCCCGACAGAGATATTGACTTTGCTATTGACTTGTTGTCGGGCACTCAGCCCATTTCTATTCCACCGTACCGTATAGCTCCTCCTGAGCTGAAGGAGTGAAGGATCAGTTACAGGAGTTATTGGGCAAGGGTTTTATTCGACCCAATGTTTCGCCTTGGGGTGCTCCCGTATTGTTTGTGAAGAAAAAGGACGGTTCTATGCATATGTGTATTGACTATCGTCAGCTGAACAAGGTTACAGTGAAGAACCGGTATCCTTTGCCCCGTATTGATGATCTATTTGACCAGCTACAGGGTGCACAAGTGTTTTCTAAGATTGATTTGCGCTCCGGGTATCACCAGTTGAAGATTCGGGAGCCAGATATCCCGAAGACTGCCTTCAGGACCCGGTATGGTCACTATGAATTCCTCGTGATGTCTTTTGGGTTGACTAATGCCCCAGCAGCATTTATGCATTTGATGCACAGTGTGTTCAGGCCTTATCTGGACTCGTTCGTGATTGTCTTCATTGATGATATTCTAGTATATTCCCGGAGCCGGGAAGAGCACGAGCAGCATTTGAGGATAGTGCTTCAGATTCTGAGGGAGAAGCAGCTTTATGCCAAGTTCTCTAAATGTGAATTTTGGTTGAGTTCGGTGGCATTTTTGGGCCACGTGGTGTCGAGTGATGGTATTCGAGTAGATCCGAGGAAGGTGGAGGCCGTGCGGAGTTGGCCCAGACCCTCCTCCGCTACTGAGATTCGCAGTTTCCTTGGTTTGGCGGGCTATTACCGTCGTTTTGTAGAGGGGTTCTCTTCGATTGCAGCACCTATGACTAGATTGACCCGAAAGGGTGCCCCTTTTCAGTGGACAGACGAGTGTGAGGCGAGCTTTCAGAAGCTCAAGACAGCTTTGACTTCGGCCCCTATATTGATGTTGCCTACAGGTTCGGGGTCCTATACTGTATATTGTGATGCCTCACGAGTTGGACTCGGTGCGGTATCGATGCAGGACGGTAGGGTGATTGCCTACGCGTCGAGACAGCTGAAGGTGCATGAGAAGAATTACCCTGTTCATGATTTGGAGCTAGCTGCCATTGTTCACGCCTTGAAAATTTGGCGTCATTATTTATATGGGGTTCCTTGTGAGATCTACACTGATCACCGGAGCTTGCAGCACTTGCTTAAGCAGAAGGACCTGAATATGCGTCAGAGGAGATGGTTGGAGCTACTAAAGGACTATGATATTACTATTCTCTATCATCCGGGCAAGGCTAATGTGGTTGCCGATGCCTTGAGTCGTCGGGCAGAGAGTTTGGGGAGTTTGGCATATCTACCAGCTTCGGAGAGGCCTATGGCGATGGATGTTCAGGCTTTAGCCAGGCAGTTTGTTAGACTGGATCTTTCGGAGCCCAGCCGGGTTCTGGCCTGTGTGGTTTCTCGATCTTCCTTTTTTGACCGCATAAGGGAGCATCGGTTCGACGACCCTCATTTGCTTGTCCTCCAGGATAGAGTTCGGCGTGGTGATGCTCGAGATGTTACCATCGGAGATGATGGAGTTATGAGGATGCAGGGCGCATCTGTGTGCCCAATGTAGATGATCTTCGAGAGCTGATTCTAGCAGAGGCCCATAGTTCGCGGTATTCCATCCATCCAGGAGCCGCGAAGATGTATCAGGACTTGAAACAACATTACCGGTGGAGGCGGATGAAGAGGGATATAGTTGATTATGTTTCTAGATGCCTCAACTGCCAGCAGGTGAAGTATGAGCATCAGCGTCCGGGTGGATTGATGCAGCAGATTGAGATTCCCGAGTGGAAATGGGAGCGCATTACCATGGACTTTGTATCTGGACTTCCACGGACGGTTAGGAAGTTTGATTCCATTTGGGTCATTGTGGATCGGCTGACCAAGTCCGCCCATTTTATACCTGTGAGCACTACATATTCATCGGAGCGACTGGCGGAGATCTATATCAGGGAGGTAGTTCAGCTGCATGGTATTCCAGTTTCCATCATTTCAGATAGAGGCACTCAGTTCACTTCACGGTTCTGGAGAGCCGTACAGCAGGAGTTAGGTACTCGGGTGGAGCTGAGCACAGCATTTCACCCCCAGACTGATGGGCAGTCCGAGCGCACTATTCGGATTTTGGAGGATATGCTCCGTGCGTGCGTGATTGAGTTTGGAGGTTCATGGGATCACTTCTTGCCACTGGCGGAGTTTGCTTATAACAACAGCTACCAGTCTAGTATTCATATGGCACCGTATGAGGCCCTATATGGTAGGAGGTACAGGTCTCCCGTGGGTTGGTTTGAGCCGGGCGAGGCCAGGTTGCTAGGTACTGATATGGTTCAGGAGGCTATGGACAAGGTCAAGGTGATTCAGGATAGACTTCGTGCAGCCCAGTCTAGACAGAAGAGTTATGCGGACAAGAAGGTTCGCGATGTAGCTTTTATGGTTGGTGAGCGGGTTCTACTTCGAGTCTCGCCCATGAAGGGCGTTATGAGGTTCGGGAAGAAAGGAAAGCCTGAGTCCTAGATTTATTGGCCCTTTTGAGATTTTGAGGCGTGTTGGGGAGGTTGCTTATGAGTTGGCCTTACCTCCCAGCCGTATTTCATGTCTCCATGCTCCGGAGATACCATGGTGACCCGTCGCATGTGTTGGATTTCACATCTGTTCAGCTAGACAAGGATCTGTCTTATGTTGAGGAGCCAGTAGCCATTCTAGACAGGCAGGTCAGAAAGCTAAGGTCAAAGAACATCGCTTCGGTAAAGGTTCGGTGGCGGGGCCAGCCGGTCGAGGAGGCGACTTGGGAGACCGAGCAGGATATGCGCAGCCAGTACCCTCATCTTTTCACTACCCCAGGTATGTTTTCTATGCTCGTTCGAGGACGAACGAATCTTTTAAGTGTGGGAAGATGTAATGATCCGACCGGTCTTTTCAGAAAATTACGCCCCAATCCCCAATTTAACTGTTCCCCTAAGTTCATTTCTGCTATTGTGGTTTTGCCGGGAGAGTCAGTTCTGAAATTTGGAGCATTTTGGGACACTTAGTCCCTAAATGAGAGTTTTAAAGCTAGAAAATGGTCCATAGCCGGAACAGTGTTAAGATAATCTCGGAACGGAAATCCGATGGTTCCATTAGCTCCGTTGGGTGATTTCGGGGTTAGGAGCGCGTTCGGAATGTATTTTGGAGGTCCGTAGCTCAATTAGGCTTGAAATGCCGAAGGTTGAAATTTTGGCGAATTCGAACGATAGGTGAGATTTTGATCCGGGGTCGGAATGGAATTCCGACAATTTCTATAGCTTTGTTATGTGATTTTGGATATGTCCGCAAATTTTCAGGTCATTCGGACGTCATTTGGTCGGGTTTTAGATCGAATG
The DNA here is from genome assembly GCA_032618575.1 of Nicotiana noctiflora. Lineage (NCBI taxonomy): Eukaryota > Viridiplantae > Streptophyta > Magnoliopsida > Solanales > Solanaceae > Nicotiana > Nicotiana noctiflora. Next base: position 33,092 of record JASVEL010005066.1, read on the forward strand.
GGTAATTCGAAAAGTTTTAAGGAATTTAGGCTTGAATTCGATGTGAATTATGGGTTTTGATGTTGTTAGACGTGTTTTGAGGATTGGAACAAGTTCGAATAAGGTATTAGGCTGTGTTGGTGTGTTTGGATGAAGTCCCGGGGGCCTCGGGGTGTTTTCGGATGGGTAAACGGGAGGAAAACATGGAAAATTGCAGGTTGGGCATTCTGTTCTGTTGTTTTCGCCCCTGCGGAAATGGGACCGCAGAGGCGAGTCCGCATGAGCGGAACTTGGGGCGCATGAGCGCCTGGGTTCGCAGAGGAGGATCCTCTTCCGCTGAGGTGGAGTTGCGGGTGCGGAAGACTCGTCGCAGAAGCGACCTTGGGTAGAGGAGTGAGAATTCGTAGGAGCGGAGGGGCATTCGCTTAAGCGAGTCCGCAGAAGCGGACCATTTCTCGCAGAAGCTGGAAGTCCCGCAGGAGCGGAGTATATTCCGCAGGAGCGGACGCGCGGAAGCATCCCTGGGCTCGCAGAAGCGAAATGGGCCATCCAGGCCTGGGGTTTCGCAGAAGCGACCAAATGGTCGCGGAAGCGGTCTCGCGGAGGCGGAAAAAGTCCGTAGAAGCGAAAATCGCAGAGGGTTTAATTATATCAGAAGTTAGAAATTTCAGAAACATTTCCAAACATTGAGGGCTCGGCTTAAGGGGCGATTTGGGCGATTTTGAAGGGAGATTCAAGGGGTTTCTTCAGGGTAATCAACTATGGACTCAAATTATGATTATTGTTGACAATATTATGCAATTATCTCATGAATATGGAGGAATTTGGGGTATTTTATGGGGGTTTTCACCCTAGGCTTGAACTTTAGAAAATCAAGGGTTTGAATGGGCAAATGGAGTCCGAATTTAGTAAACTTTATATGCTTAGACTCGTATCGAGATGAGGCTTCCGAATATGTAACTTTCGTGATTTTTCGATAAGCGTACCGAAAGTCGGGTTTTGGCAACTTGTGGGTTTTGGTGTATTTTGAGTTGTTTTGATTGGGTAATGCCCAATTGGCCTATTTTGATGTGATTCTATTGATTTTTATCAGATACTACACTTGTGGAGGCCGACATTCGTGGCAAGAGGGTTATTTGTTAGCGGTTTCGTACCGGAATTAAGGTAAGTGGCTTGTCTAACCTCGTGTGGGGGACTTTCATCCCTAGGATATTATGTGATACTTTAAATGCCTTGTACGCGAGGTGACGGGCGTGTACATGCGCTGGTTGTTGAATACATACTTTACTTAAAATGTTCAATGAGTGATATTCTGTTTTTAGCTGTTAAATTCGATATTCCTACCCGGTAGCAGTTAGAAAAGCATGATTAGGTAGTATTTAATCGTCTAGTTGCCTAATTGTCTTACTTGTGTTTTCTTGGTAATCGTTGGCGCTGTTTATCGGCGAAGTTATAGTTAAGCATATTATACTTCTTTCTGTGTATTCCTTTACTTATTGAAATATGGACTACGGGTTCGATTCCCGAGATCCCGAGATTATTGAAATGTGGACTACGGGTTCGATTCCCGAGATCCCGAGATTATTGAAATGTGGACTACGAGTTCGATTCCCGAGATCCTGAATTATTGGTAGGGACTGCGGGTTCGATTCCCGGAGATCCTGAGTTATTGAGATATTATTGAGACATGGGCTGCGGGTTCGATTCCCGGAGACCCAGAGGTACTGGGAATGGGGCTGTGGGTTCAATTCCCACAGGTCCTGGATTTGTTTTATTGAGTTGGGTATTTGTTATTAGCTTAATTGTAGACAGTTGCAGTAATCATTAGATTATTGAAATGTGGACTACGGGTTCGATTCCCGAGATCCCTGAGATTATTGAAATGTGGACTACGGGTTCGATTCCCGGAGATCCTGAGTTATTGAGATATTATTGAGACATGGGTTGCGGGTTCGATTCCCGGAGACCCAGAGGTACTGAGAATGGGACTGTGGGTTCAATTCCCACAAGACCTGGATTTGTTTTGTTGAGTTGGTTATTTGTTGTTAGCTTAATTGTAGACACTTGCAGTAATCATCTTATTGTTGTTATTTCGGAAATTATTACCATTTGAACTGTTCGATATTGTTACTGTCATTATATTGTTATTTCTCGGTAGGGCCCCGACCTTCCTCGTCACTACTCCATCGAGGTTAGGCTTGGCACTTACTGAGTACCGCCGTGGTGTACTCATGCTACTCTTCTGCACACTTTTGTTGTGCAAATCCAGGTACATCATAGCAGACTCGTGCTAGGTGATTCCACAGCGTTCTGGGAGACTTCGAGGTATGATCTGCTACGTCTGCGGATCCGGAGGCTTCCCTTCTATTCTAGTAGTACTAGTTGACATTTTTCTTCATTCCGTTGTTAGATACTCTTTACACATACAGCCACAGTTGTATTTCTCTTTTAGTCTGTGTTACCGTGGGGTTCCGGATCTTGGTAATGTTTTATTCAGTGCATTGACGGATGTATGTGCCAAGCGGCACGGATTACATACCCTTTTATGCTATTTTTCCGTTGTTTCTTATTTAAGTGTTCATAGCTTGTGTATTCCGCAACGTGTTAGGCTTACCTAGTCGTGGGGACTGGGTGCCATCACGACATGTTCATGATTGGTGAACTAGGGTCGTGACAATAATTCATCAGTGTAATTAGAAATAGAACACAACAGTAATTATCACAAATAAGAAATTCAATAGTTGCACGGCATCACTCTTCGTATTTCTGCTCTCATTCTCACCCAAAAAATCATATAAAAATGCACGGCATCACCCTTCGTGCTTTTGGTCTCATCACTCTCATTTCATGGTAGGGAATGACCCTTTGTGCAAACATATTCAATTCAGAGCACGGAATTTACCTTCGTGCGTAAATAGTCATAACGTAGCTCGGAATGACCCTTCGTGCAATTAAAATACAAAATAGCACGGAATGACCCTTCGTGCATAAATAGTTAAAACATACAACGGAATGACCCTTCATGCAATATCACTCTTCCTCACCCAAACAACAGTCACAATCAAATAGGCAAGAGGAATAAATAAATCACAAGTACTATCCCGGCAAGACAACAACAATAACAACAACAACAATAATAAGGTCCCCGCAAGGGAATAATAAATATAACTTTCCCAACTTGGCAAGGGTTCAGTAATTTAACCGTCCTGGCAAGGGATTAATCATAATTCATTTCAATACTTTCAACTTCAATTCAATAATGTTCATCATTTGAGCCAACGCTCCAAAATATCAACACTTCATCATTTACTCTCGAACTCTTCACATTTGTAGAAAATCATACTTTTAGCTTAGGAGAGTTCCACATTAATTCAAGATATGTACCACAACGACTCACGGTCATGCTAGACTTCGGTGTATAGACACTTGTCACCACGGCTATACACCGTATTCAATCATTTAGAAAATAGCAATTTATTATACTCTAATCCTATTCCCTCAAGCAATGATAGATCAAACACTTACCTCAAAGCCTTGAAGTCCACTTAACCTTCAACTATTGTTTTACCTCATAATTCAACCTCCAACTCGCTCAAATCTAATCACAATTTGTTCAATTACTTTAATAAACACTATATGAATTGGTTTAAATGCATAAAAATAGTTTCCCAAAGCTTTACTCAAAAATTCCCAACCCCCCCCCCTCGAGCCCACGTGTTCAAAACTCGGGGTTCGAACCAAAATCGAATTATCCATTCACTCACGAGTTCAAATATATAATTTGTTTTGAAATTGGACCTCAAATCGAGGTCCAACTCCCCAATTTATAAAAAACTTAGGTTCTACCCAAAAACACCAATTTCACCCATGAAAATTCTTGATTTCAAATGGAAAACATGTTTAATGATGTTAAAAGTTTAAAGAATTGAGTGAAAATCGACTTACAAGTGATTTGAAATGAAGTTGCTCTAGAAAAATTGCCTACGGGGTTTTGAGTTTTGAAAGAATGGTGAAAAGTGGGTTTAAATTCGTATAAATATAAAATTGCACAGGTGCAGATATGGGATTCGCGAACTTAGGTTCGCAATTGCGAACATGACAAGCCTGGGCGCAGGCTTCGTATTTGCAAAGTAATTTATCGTTTTGGCGATCTGGGCTTTTCGCATTTGCAACAATGGGCGTCGCATGTGCGACCCCTGTCCAATTCACTAGACTTCGCTTTTGCGAAGCAATTTATCGCAGTTGCGATCCTGTCCAGTCTCCCCATTCTTAGCTTTTGCGATGGCTCCTTTGCACGAAGCTCGCATTTGCGAGAAAATGTTCGCAAAGGCGAATACACCAGAACTGAGGAAAACCAACTTTTTCAAATGTGAGAAATGCAACTCGTGGCCTATCCAAAACTCATCCGAGCCCTCGGGGCTCCAAACCAAGCATGCACACAACCTCAAAAATATCGTGCGGACTTGCTCGCGCGATCAAATCGCCAAAATAACATCATTTACATAGAATCAAGCCTCAAATTACATGATTTCCCTTTTAAACTTGATAAACTTTCGAACTTGGAACTTATAGTCCAAAATACATCAAACGATGTCCGATTTCGATCAAACTTTACAGGAAGCGCTTAAACAATATATAAGACTTGTACCCGGCGTCGGAATAAAAATACGAGCCCGATACCATAGTCTTTTAATGAATTTTCATTTTCATTTTCCTTAATAATTTCAGAAAAACAATTTAACAGAAAAAAAAATTTCTCAAGTTCTAGACCTCGGATTTCGACTACGGGCACATGCCCGAGTCCCATATTTTTCTACAGGCCTTTTGGGATAGTTCGATCTCGGATCCCGGTCCTTTTACCAAAAATGTTGACCAAAGACAACTATTATCATATTAATATCAAAATTCTTGTGACGACCCAAAGGGTCATCACTTGTTTATTTAATCATTCCGAGCTTTTGAGGTCTTGAAAACCTCATTTATAGTTGCCTCGATTTGCGTGCACAGTCCGGCACAAAGCTGGAAAAGATTTATGTTGAAATATGTGAAATATGTGAAAAAGTAGAAGAATTTTGATATTAATATTGATATGGTTGACTTTGGTCAACATTTTTGGTAAACGGACCCGGATCCGTGATTTGACTATTTCAGAAAATCCGTAGAAAAATATGGAACTTGGGCATATGTCCGGAATTGAAATCCGAGGTCTAGAACCCCGATAAAAGAATTTTTCTGTTAAATTGTTTTCTGAAAATGTTTAAGGAAAATGAAACTGAATTTTGATTAAAAAGTACTGGTATCGGGCTCGTATTTTGGTTCTGACGCCCGGTACAGGTCATATATATTGGTTAAGCGCTTCCCGTAAAGTTTGGTTGAAAACGGACGTCGTTTGACGTGTTTCGGCCTTAAATTGGAAAGTTTGGAAATTATGAAAATTTGAAAGGATTCTTGAGTTTTAAGGCTCAATTCATGGATTTTGATGTTATTTTAGCGATTTGATTGCGCGAGCAAGTTCGTATGATGTTTTTAAGTTAGTGTGCATATTTGGTTTGGAGCCCCGAGGGCTCGGGAGTGTTTCGGAGGTGGTTCGGGGTGTTTTTGAACTTAAGAAAAACTGCAGAAATCTGCAGCAGACAATTCTTCATCGCGTTCGCGTCCAGCCGGTCGCGTTCGCGATGGTCAACTTATTTCCTTCTTCGCGTTCGCGTCCACCTTGTCGCGTTCGCGAAGACTTTTCTTCCTTCTTCTACGCGTTCGCGTCCTTAGGACCGCGTTCGCGTACAACAACATGAACCCCAGTCTTTTTCCTCTACGCGTTCGCGTGAAGGCTCCCGCGTTCGCGGAGCCTAGCCTGCCTCTTCTACGCGTTCGCGTACAGCACCACGCGTTCGCGTAGGCCAAATTTCAATCCCCAGAATTTTCTTCTTCGCGTTCGCGTTAATCCCTACGCGAACGCGATGTGTAAAACTTGTTCTTCATCGCGAACGCGACCGGGGTGTCGCGAACGCGATGAAGAAATTATTGCCCAGTGATTTAAGTTCTGCAAAAACAGAACATACGGGATTATTTCCAATTCTCTCAACTCTCTCTTCTCCAACAGCCCTTAGGCGATCCTTAGAGCAACTTTTCATCAAGGTTCATCGGGTAAGTATTGTTTAACTCGTCTTCTTCACTTTTCATCAACATCAATCAAATTCTTAGGCCTAAACATGTGTAAATTGGTTGAAAAATTAGAGAAATGGGTATAGTTAGGGCTTTCAAAGAAATTGCGATTTAGACCTCGTTTTGGAGTCGAACTTAAGAACAAATTGTATATTTGAACTCATGGAAGATTGGGTGAAATTAATTTGGTTCGAAACTTGAGTTTCGATTATGTGGGCCCGGGGTCGGATTTTACTATTCCGGGCATAATGTTGTAAAAACCATATTTAGCAATATGAACTAGTTTGTTAAGTAGAATTGATGATATTAAATCAATTGTGTATAGATACGATTGGATTGGAGTCAAATTCAAAAGGAAAAGGCATTGCTACGGATTGAATCGTTCGTAAGCATTCGAGGTAAGTGTTTGTTCTATCCTAGCTTGAGGGAATAGGATTATGTGTTATGTGTTATGTGATCGAGTGCGGTGTATGGGCTGTGGTGACGAGCATCCATACACCGGCGTCTAGTATGACCGTGAGTCGTTGGAAAATGATATTTTGAGATATATTACAGGTGAATTGATATTGTTTTCCATTGCCGGGACTTTGTTGTGATAATTATTGTGTCCCTTGCCGGGACGGTTCATGATTATTGTTTTCATTCTCTGCCCTTAATCGTGATTGTTATTTGGGTGAGGAAGAGTGATAATGCACGAAGGGTGATGCCGTGCCATGTTTATTTATTAATTATGCACGAAGGATCATGCCGTGCCCTGTTATTGAACCATGTACGAAGGATCATGCCGTACTATGGATGTGAGGATGAGAGTAAAAGCACGAACGGTGATGCCGTGTACTTTATTTGTTTATTTGGTGAGGATGAGAGTAAAAGCACGAAGGGTGATGCCGTGCAATTGCTTGCTATTCCTTGACTTGATATTACTTGTTTTTCCATTATATTTTATTTGGGTGATTTCGTGCAACTATTTGCCATTCCTTGACTTGATATTACTTGTGTTTTCTATTATACCTTGTTTTCTTTGTGAACTTATTTGATTGTTCTTTGGGTGAGGAAGAGTGATAATGCATGAAGGGTGATGCCGTGCCATGTTTATTTATTGATTATGCACGAAGGATCATGCCGTGCCCTGTTATTGAACCATGTACGAAGGATCATGCCGTACTATGGATGTGAGGATGAGAGTAAAAGCACGAAGGGTGATGCCGTGCAACTGTTTGCTATTTCTTGAATTGATATTACTTGTGTTTACATTACACTTTGTTTTTCCTTGTGAAATTATTAACTGTGGTTAATTGTTGAATTCTTTAAGATATTCCTTATCGTGTTAATACTTGATTATTTCTTGTTATTTTGTGGTACACATATATATATATTGAATTGCACAGGTTTATGTGAGTGCCTGGTCCTAGGCTTGTCACTACTTCGCCGGGATAGGCCAGGCACTTACCAGCACATGGGGTCGGTTGTGCTGATGCTACACTTCTGTGCGTTTTTGCACAGGTCCAGGTTACGATCAGGAGCAGCAACAGTAAATAGATTGCGTGGGAGTTGATCACATTTGAGACCAAGGTAGCTTGCAGACGTCCACAAGCCCGGCGTCTCTCTCTTTAATTATGTTATTAGCTGTAGTCTCTTTATTCCGAGACAAACAGAATTATGTTATATTTCTTTCAAACTTTTATGTGTAGTATTCAGTAGTAGTTCGCGAGTTGTCCACGTCTTGGGTAGAGGATTTCAGTATGATTTTCATCTTGTAATTAGTTATTTCTATTTCGATAAAGTATTCCGCATTTATTTAATTAAAATTGTGTTAAAAATAGGATAGTATGAATACAGTGGCTTGCCTAGCTACCACGAGTAGGCGCCATCACGATCCCGATGTCGGGGGAAAATCCGGGTCGTGACAAGTTGGTATCAAAGCTCTAGGTTACATAGGTCTCACCACTCACGAACAAGCTTAGTAGAGTTTGGGAGGTAGGTACGGAGACGTATGTACTTGTCCTCCAGAGTCTATTGAGTTAGGAAAGAGTCTCTTATTTGTTCTTTCTTATCGTGCGAATTTGTTCTTCAAAGTGTTAAGTTAAATTTCCACTCTTGTCTTCCCACGAATGGCGTAGTCACGTATCGCTTATCCAGCCGAACAATGGCACAGGCTGGTGATAGATCAACTATGCCTTCAAAAGTTTTACGGAGGACAGATAGGTTTCACCAAAGTCTTCGCTACCACCTTCAGCGGTGCATCTTTTGAGAACCCACGAGATTGTGCTTGACGGTTCTTATGAGGAATTACAGAACGTGGGAATAGTCGAATGCGAGGAGTTCATTTTACTGTGCTACAGAAGGCACACAGAAATAGTGGGAAGATAATGTATTTACCACACCAGTTATGGTCCCAACGGAAGATGCAATTATATCAGGAGATCACCTAATAAATCGTGTTGGGTTTCAACGGACCTTGACGTCCGGTCGATGTGTTGGAGTTGTGAAGGACAAATATGGTGAGTTATTGGACTATATATATATATGGTATAGAAAGGTCCTCTAAATAACTTATACATATTTAAGGTTGGTTCATTTCATAGGGTAAGAAATCGCCCCAGAAGAATAACGAAGAGTTTGTGAGTAAACGGGGTAGCTCAACAGTGTTAAGCCAACATAGCAAAAGAGGAAATTGGCCATCAATGTTTGTGACAAGATTACCAAGAGGGCAAGCCGGCCAATGCAACGCTATCTACTAAACTCTATTTTTAGAAAATGTTATGAAGACGTCACCCCGAGATTCTCTGCAATATGTGGTATGTGCGATCTGAACGGTTGTACCAGGTCACAATGACTGTGTCCGATTATATATTGCCATGAGCGAGCATCGTAATCATCAAACCTACTTAGGGAAATACTCACGTTGAGATATTACATGAGGATAGACATCCCTATTATTAGGTGTTAGTCACTAAAATATCCATGAGGCTAAGAGTGACTTTATATTACTTATTACAATGGGTTTTGATATAATTTTCGGGATAACTAATTTTAATCGTTAATTGTGCTCCCTATCAGTATGAGGGCTTATTTTATGTCGTGATTATCTTTGACGGACAATTATTGAAAGGAAGAAAGAAAGGAAATGAAAAATTTCAGATGATATGATGTGCAAGCACTGTGATTCAGAGTTGAGGATGAGATCCTCCAATTTTTGGCATAATGTGAAATATTTCTAAGCCGAGCTTCAAGTTGCGGTGGATATCATATGAGGACTGGGTCCTGGTAGTAAGAGTTTATGTGTTTAAAATTCTTCTTTTATGAAATTAATATTTTCGTATTGCATTCGTAAATAAGAGTCATGCCCGTTAGGACTATTTGACAATTCTTGTATAGTTTCTGTTCATATTTAGCCATTTCTATTTTGAAACCGTTGAGCTTAGCCCTTGAGACGAGCACCGGGTAAGGATAAATATGACGCATTAATTCGGAAAAATAATCACGAGGTCACGATACTTCATTCTAAGTAAAGTGGGATTTGTAGAATAAGGTATTTGATAACAGGGTTAATTGACAATGTTGTAATTTAAGAACAACTCTTATGGCCAGACTTCAGAGTCATGGATATGTGCATTCGCATGAGGTGTTCGTGCCTTATTTAGACTTGTTCGTTGTAGTCTTCATTGTTTCCATATTGACCTACTCCTGCAGTTAGGAGGAGCATGCGCAACATCTCAGAGTGGCCTTACAGACTCTGAAAGATAGCCAGCTATATGCAAAATTTTCAAAGTGTGAATTTTGGCTAAGTTCAGTTGCATTCCTGAGTCATATTGTGACGGCAGCAGGTATTTAGGTTGATCCGAAGAAGATTGAGGCAGTCAAGGACTGACCTAGACTAACATCAGCCACAGAGATTTGGAGTTTCTTGGGATTAGCGGGTTATTATCGGCGAGGGTTTTCATCTATTGCAACCCCACTGACCAGATTGACACAGAAAGGTGTTCAATTTGAATAGTCAGATGAATGTGAGGCGAGCTTTCAAAAGCTCAAGACAGCCATGACCACAGCACCGGTATTGGTTTTACCCACAGGTACGGGACCTTATACTGTTTATTGTGATGCTTCCCGTATTGGGCTTGGTGCAGTGTTAATGCAGGATGGCAAGGTTATTGCCTATGCTTCGAGGCGGTTGAAGATTCATGAGAAGAACTATCCAGTGCATGATCTAGAATTGGCGGCGATTATTCACGCATTGAAGATCTGGAGGCATTATTTGTATGGTGTAGCATGTGAAGTATACACCGATCATAAGAGTCTTCGGTATTTGTTTAAGCAGAAAGAGTTGAATATGAGGCAGAGAAGGTGGATAGAGTTGCTAAAAGACTATGGTGTTACTATATTATATCACCCAGGTAAGGCCAATGTGGTGGCCGATGCATTGAGTAGAAAGTATGCCAGCATGGGTAGTCTTGCATACATTCCGGTCAATCGGAGACCATTAGCTCTAGATGTCCAGGCCTTAGCCAACCGGTTCGTGAGATTAGACATTTCTGAGCCTAGCAGGGTGTTAGCCTGCACGGTCGCTCGTTCTTCCTTATTAGAGCGTATCCGTGAGAAGCAATTTGATGATCCTCATTTGCGTGAGTTGAGAGATACAGTACAACGGGGAGGTGCCACACAGGTAAACCTAGATGATGATGGGGTATTAAAAATTGCAGGGTAGAGTTTGTGTACCCAATGTCGAAGGAATTCGAGAGTTGATCTTAGCAGAGGCCCACAGTTCGCGGTATTCTATTCACCCAAGCGCCGCGAAGATGTACCAGGACTTACGGCAACACTATTGGTGGCGCAGAATGAAGAAAGATATCGTTGCGTATGTCGCTCGGTGTCTAAATTGTCAACAGGTGAAATATGAGCACCAGAGACCTGGTGGTGTGTTCCAGAGGATTGAAATTCCCGAGTGGAAATGGGAGCGGACCACTATGGGCTTCGTTACTGGACTTCCTTTGACTCGGAGGAAATTTGATGCCATTTGGGTCATTGTTGATAGGCTGACCAAGTCAGCACACTTTATTCCAGTATCTGTCTCCTACTCGTCGGAGAGGTTAGCGGACGTTTACATTAGGGAGATTGTTCGTCTCCATGGGGTGCCGGTATCTATTATCTCTGATCGGGGTACGCAGTTTACCTCGCGATTCTGGAGAGCGGTTCAGCAGGAGTTAGGCACCCAGGTTCAGTTGAGTACAGCATTTCATCCTCAGACGGATGGCCAGTCAGAGAGGACTATTCAGATTCTTGAGGACATGCTTCGAGCCTGTGTTATTGATTTCGGAGGCTCGTGGGACCAGTTTCTACCATTAGCAGAGTTCGCCTACAATAACAGTTACCAATCTAGCATCCAGATGGCTCCGTATGAGGCGTTGTATGGTAGGCGATGTCGATCACCAGTTGGATGGTTTGAACCGGGAGAGGCTCGGTTGTTAGGTACAGACTTAGTTCAGGAGGCCTTGGATAAGGTCAAGACTATTCGAGAGAGATTGCGTTCAGCTCAGTCCAGGCAGAAGACTTATGCGGATCGTAAGGTTCGAGATGTAGATTTCATGGTCGGTGAACGAGTATTGCTCCGAGTGTCGCCTATGAAGGGCGTGATGAGGTTCGGGAAGAAGGGCAAGCTCAGCCCTAGGTATATTGGTCCATTTGAGATTCTAGACAGAGTGGGAGGGGTGGCTTACAGATTAGCTTTGCCGCCTAGCTTATCAGCCGTGCATCCAGTTTTTCATGTATCTATGCTTCGGAGATACCACGGCGATCCCACACATGTGTTAGACTTCAGTAATGTCCAATTGGACAATGATCTATCTTACGAGGAGGAGCCGGTAGCCATTCTAGACCGGCGACAGTTGAGGTCGAAGAGTTATCCTTCTGTGCGTGTTCAGTGGAGAGGCCAGCCTCCTGAGGCATCGACCTGGGAGTCCGAGTCTGATATGCGGAGCCGCTACCCACACTTGTTTCCTGACTCAGGTACTTCTTTCTTTGTCCGTTCGAGGACGAACGGTTGTTTTAGAGGTGGAGATTGTGACGACCCAAAGGGTCATCACTTGTTTATTTAATCATTCCGAGCTTTTGAGGTCTTGAAAACCTTATTTATAGTTGCCTCGATTTGCGTGCACAGTCCGGGCACAAAGCTCGGAAAAGATTTATGTTGAAATATGTGAAATATGTGAAAAAGTAGAAGAATTTTGATATTAATATTGATATGGTTGACTTTGGTCAACATTTTTGGTAAACGGACCCGGATCCGTGATTTGACTATTTCAGAAAATCCGTAGAAAAATATGGAACTTGGGCATATGTCCGGAATTGAAATCCGAGGTCTAGAACCCCGATAAAAGAATTTTTCTGTTAAATTGTTTTCTGAAAATGTTTAAGGAAAATGAAACTGAATTTTGATTAAAAAGTACCGGTATCGGGCTCGTATTTTGGTTCCGACGCCCGGTACAGGTCATATATATTGGTTAAGCGCTTCCTGTAAAGTTTGGTTGAAAACGGACGTCGTTTGACGTGTTTCGGCCTTAAATTGGAAAGTTTGGAAATTATGAAAATTTGAAAGGATTCTTGAGTTTTAAGGCTCAATTCATGGATTTTGATGTTATTTTAGCGATTTGATTGCGCGAGCAAGTTCGTATGATGTTTTTAAGTTAGTGTGGATATTTGGTTTGGAGCCCCGAGGGCTCGGGAGTGTTTCGGAGGTGGTTCGGGGTGTTTTTGAACTTAAGAAAAACTGCAGAAATCTGCAGCAGACAATTCTTCATCGCGTTCGCGTCCAGCCGGTCGCGTTCGCGATGGTCAACTTATTTCCTTCTTCGCGTTCGCGTCCACCTTGTCGCGTTCGCGAAGACTTTTCTTCCTTCTTCTACGCGTTCGCGTCCTTAGGACCGCGTTCGCGTACAACAACATGAACCCCAGTCTTTTTCCTCTACGCGTTCGCGTGAAGGCTCCCGCGTTCGCGGAGCCTAGCCTGCCTCTTCTACGCGTTCGCGTACAGCACCACGCGTTCGCGTAGGCCAAATTTCAATCCCCAGAATTTTCTTCTTCGCGTTCGCGTTAATCCCTATGCGAACGCGATGTGTAAAACTTGTTCTTCATCGCGAACGCGACCGGGGTGTCGCGAACGCGATGAAGAAATTATTGCCCAGTGATTTAAGTTCTGCAAAAACAGAACATACGGGATTATTTCCAATTCTCTCAACTCTCTCTTCTCCAACAGCCCTTAGGCGATCCTTAGAGCAACTTTTCATCAAGGTTCATCGGGTAAGTATTGTTTAACTCGTCTTCTTCACTTTTCATCAACATCAATCAAATTCTTAGGCCTAAACATGTGTAAATTGGTTGAAAAATTAGAGAAATGGGTATAGTTAGGGCTTTCAAAGAAATTGCGATTTAGACCTCGTTTTGGAGTCGAACTTAAGAACAAATTGTATATTTGAACTCATGGAAGATTGGGTGAAATTAATTTGGTTCGAAACTTGAGTTTCGATTATGTGGGCCCGGGGTCGGATTTTACTATTCCGGGCATAATGTTGTAAAAACCATATTTAGCAATATGAACTAGTTTGTTAAGTAGAATTGATGATATTAAATCAATTGTGTATAGATACGATTGGATTGGAGTCAAATTCAAAAGGAAAAGGCATTGCTACGGATTGAATTGTTCGTAAGCATTCGAGGTAAGTGTTTGTTCTATCCTAGCTTGAGGGAATAGGATTATGTGTTATGTGTTATGTGATCGAGTGCGGTGTATGGGCTGTGGTGACGAGCATCCATACACTGGCGTCTAGTATGACCGTGAGTCGTTGGAAAAATGATATTTTGAGATATATTACAGGTGAATTGTTATTGTTCTCCCTTGTTGGGACTTGTTGTGAAGATAATTGTTGATTGCCCTTGATGGGACGATTTATGAATTGTTGTTTCTTTCTCTGCCCTTAACTGTGATTGTTATTTGGGTGAGGAAGAGTGATAATGCACGAAGGGTGATGCCGTGCCATGTTTATTTATTAACTATGCACGAAGGATCATGCCGTGCCCTCTGTTATTGAACCATGTACGAAGGATCATGCCGTACTATGGATGTGAGGATGAGAGTAAAAGCACGAAGGGTGATGCCGTGTACTTTATTTGTTTATTTGGTGAGGATGAGAGTAAAAGCACGAAGGGTGATGCCGTGCAATTGCTTGCTATTCCTTGACTTGATATTACTTGTTTTTCCATTATATTTTATTTGGGTGATTTCGTGCAACTATTTGCCATTCCTTGACTTGATATTACTTGTGTTTTCTATTATACCTTGTTTTCTTTGTGAACTTATTTGATTGTTCTTTGGGTGAGGAAGAGTGATAATGCACGAAGGGTGATGCCGTGCCATGTTTATTTATTGATTATGCACGAAGGATCATGTCGTGCCCTGTTATTGAACCATGTACGAAGGATCATGCCGTACTATGGATGTGAGGATGAGAGTAAAAGCACGAAGGGTGATGCCGTGCAACTGTCTGCTATTTCTTCAATTGATATTACTTGTGTTTACATTACACTTTGTTTTTCCTTGTGAAATTATTAACCGTGGTTAATTGTTGAATTCTTTAAGATATTCCTTATTGTGTTAATACTTGATTATTTCTTGTTATTTTGTGGTACACATATATATATATTGAATTGCACAGGTTTATGGGAGTGTCTGGTCCTAGGCTTGCCACTACTTCGCCGGGATAGGCCAGGCACTTACCAGCACATGGGGTCGGTTGTGCTGATGATACACTTCTGTGCGTTTTTGCACGAGTCCAGGTTACGATCAGGAGCAACAGCAGCAGTAAATCGATTGAGTGGGAGTTGATCATATTTGAGACCGAGGTAGCTTGCAGACGTCCGCAGGCCCGGCATCTCTCTCTTTATTTATGTTAATAGCTGTAGTCTCATTGTTCCGAGACAAACAGAATTATGTTATATTTCTTTCAGACTTTTATGTGTAGTATTCCATAGTAGTTTGTGAGTTGGTGACTCCACGTCTTGGGTAGAGGATTTCAGTATGATTTTCACCGTGTGATTTGTTATTCTGCATTTATTTAATTAAAATTTTGTTAAAAACAGGATAGTATGAATACAGTGGCTTGCCTAGCTACCACGAGTAGGCGCCATCACGATCCCGATGTTGGGAGAAAATCCGGGTCGTGACAATTCTTCAAATGTTTCATAGAATTCACATATTCCAACATAAAAAAAAATTGGCTACGCGCCCGGACTGCACACGCAAATAAGGTTTTCAAGGCCTCAAAAGCACGGAACAAATGAGAAAAATAGGTGATGACCCTTTGGGTCGTCACATAATATTAAGTTATTTTATTTATAAATAAAATACATAGGTAAGTGTATATTATATAGTATATAATATAGAAGGTATTACATAAATACAAAAGTTTATATAATAACAAGGGAATAATAGACTTTTCAAGTAAAAATATGACTTTTGTGTAACAAAAGAAAGAAAAGCGACTTTTGTGTAATGTGATGAGTTGGTATTTTACCAAGTCATCTTGTCTTCAAATCTATACTTTTGCTATGTTTGAGCAATAAAATCGTGTATTTGATGCCATTTACTTCTATTTTACAGGTTGTATGTGATTTAAAAGTAATAGTGAAAAACCAAGGGAAAACAAGTCAAAAGAAGCCAAAAAAAAGAGAGAAAATCTGGGCAGTGGCCTCAGAGATCGCAAATGCGACAAGGCCTTCGCAATTGCGAAGTCAACTGAAAAAGTCAAGCATCGCAAATGTGAGGAGCACTTCGCAAATGCGAAGTCAACTGAAGCAGTCATCCTTCGCAAATACGAACCTGGGGAAGTTGGGCATAGTTCGCAATTGCGATCATATGTTCGCAATTGCAAAAATCGAGCTTCAGTTCTGGGCAATATTGGAATTTCACAAATCTTGACCCCAAATAAATTTTATACTCATCCAAACAGACATTGAAAATATCTTTGGCTTATTTTCAGTCTTCATAGACTAGAGAGAACAAGTTTGGAGGCTAGGGTTTTGCACACACACTTGGGTCTTGAAGATTAAAGCTTGTGGTTAAGGATTTCTTATCCATTTATGTTTATTTCTTCATTTCCTTGCTTTATATTGTATATCTAAGTGTGTAGTATTTATTTCCAACATTTGAATCTTGTTTATGGGAATATTCATATTTAAAGTGTGGATTAATGTCAGGACCCAAATCCGGTCAAGATGGCGCCCAACAATTAAGCTAGGCCAGCCAGACCAATAATTTAATTATCACAAATACCAGTCCCAAATGGACAACCCAAGAAGAATATATGAGTTTAAGAACTCCAATAATAATAATAATGAACAAAAGTACTCACACTCCCAAAGATCCGGAGTCACAAGTCTAGAGCCTCTAGCAAAACCCAACAGGAATAGAGATTACTGTATAGAAGTACTCAAGTCTGAATACAAAATATAAAATAACGACCGGAAAGGAGAGGAGAAGCTAGGTTCTGCGAACGTAGGCAGCTACCTCAGCAACTCGATATGACTCTGTGAAAGCTGGAATACTCGTCTACTTCTCCTGAGTACCTGAATCTGCCCACAAAGGTGCGTGGAGTAGGGGTGAGTACTAAGTACTCAGTGAGTAATAAATATATGCAAGTAGCTGAAAGCAAGAAATCCACAGAATACCACATAATGAAGCTAAACTACAGTTCGAATCTCCTACGAACTAGCATCAACAATACAATACAGCTACCACGGAGTAATTCAACAAATAAAGATGCAATGCAATGCACATAACCGCTACGGCGTGTAGCCCGATCCATTTAACGTCGACGGCGCTCACTTGGGGTGTGTACAGACTCCGGAGGGGCTCCTACAGCCCAAGCGCAATACTGCTGCGGCGTGCAGCCCGATCCTCATATCAACCGCTGCGGCGTGCAGCCCGATCCATGCTCAGTCCACAATAAGCAAATAAGTCACAAAACAGTTCATTTTTCTTAATTCCAATTTCCAATACATAATTTATGAAAAATACTTTAGCTTTATTAAATTTTGCAAAAGCCGGTGACTTAGAATTTCAAAAGGTGATTTCAATTTCCAGGACTGAGATCAGTGATTTAAGCAAATATAGCTATCACATAATTATTGTCCTCTAAGGACACTACGGGTCGGCACAAGGCCCCAAACAAGGCTTACAGCCCACAAATATATCAAATACAGTGTATTTCCAACACTAACAACATATTATTCACATCCGGGATAGACCAAGTCTCAATCCCTAGTCACAATCAATCACGCACCTGCCACGGTGTGCGAGCCACGCCCTACTAGCGTCACAATGTGCTAAGCCGGGGTTTCGAACCCTCAGGCTACCATATACACAAACTACTCACCTCTAGCCAGCCGTAGACTCGTCCGCGATGCCTTTTCCTTTGAAATTTGCTGCCTCGTGTGTAGAATCTAGTCAAATCACAATAATTATATCAATTACGGGTCAAAGAATCATAACCCATTTCAATTTACATGAAATTCGCATAAATACACCAAGTTGGTAAAACCCGACCCCGGGCCCACTGCTCGGAAAATTCCGAAATTAGTACCAACGCGACCCTCATCTCGCCACGAGTTCGTGCATATAAAATTTATCAAAATCGGAGTTCAAATGGCCTCCCAAAACTCAAAATCCCGTTTTCAATATCTAGGCCACATTTCTTCAAGATTTCAACCCAAATTCATGTAGATTGATGTTAATTCTACCATAAAATGATGTTTTTGAGTCAAGAATTTTACCTCCGACGAATACCCGATGACTTCTCAGTGATTTCCTCGAGTTTTCTTCTCTCTAGGGCTCAAAATTATGTTTTGGGGGTGTAAACCCGTAAGCCCTTTGTTCTGTGATATAAATTCACTGCCAGAACATTTTGTTCTACGCGTTCGCGTGAGCTCCCACGCGTTCGCGATGAACAACTCCCTCTTACTCTTCGCGAACGCGACGCCTACCACGCGTTCACGATGCTCAACTTCCAGCTACCCTTCGCGAACGCGACGCCAACCACGCGTTCGCGATGCTCAAACTCCCAGCCGCCCAAATTCCTTCTACGCGTTCGCGACTCCCAGTCACGCGAACGCGATAGTCCACTCCAGCTGACCTACGAGAACGCGATCGCGAAGCATAAGGTTCCTGGCCTACGCGAACGCGACGAACCTGACCGCGAACGCGATGCATTGATTCACCTGACCTTCGCGAACGCGGCCCATGCCACGCGAACGCGAAGGCTTAAATGCCTGGACAGAATCTGCAGTTTTTCTACAGATTTTTGCCAAGTCCAAATGCCCGGTTGATGGTCCGAAATCATCCCGAGGCCCCCGGGACCCCAACGAAAACCACCAACATACTCCAAAACATGATACGGACTTGTTCCAATCATAAAAAACACCATACTAAACATCAAAATCACCATTTACTCACGAATTCAAGCCTAAGTTTCTTCAAAACTTTCAAAACTAACATTCAATCCAAAACTCGATCAAACGATGTACGAATGACCTGAAAATTTGCAGACATATCCAAAATCACATAACGAAGCTACAGAAATTGTCGGAATTCCATTCCGACCCCGGATCAAAATATCACCTACCATCCGGTTTTCGCCAAAATTCAACCTTCGCCAATTCAAGCCTAAAACTACACCGGACCTCCGAATTCAATTCCGATTGCTCTCCTAAGTCATAAATGATCCCCCGGAACTAGTTGAATCATCATAATCCGGTTCCGAGCACTCTAACTCAATAGTCAACTCTTGGTTGACTTCCCATATTAGAGTTTCCTTCAAACATGCTATTTGTTTCATTTTCAGTCCAAATCACTCCTAACTCACTCGATATACTCCAATACTGATATAAAAGCATAAGATACGTAAATGTAAGGTAATGGGGTGGTAATTCCCGCAATGACGGGCCGGGTCGTTACATTCTCCCCAACTTAAACAAACGCTCGTCCGCGAGCGGGTTAAGAAGCATACCTGGAGTATCAAACAAGTGTGGATATCTGCTTCGCATCTCCTGCTCGGTCTCCCAAGTTGCTTCCTCCACGGGATGACCTCTCCACTGCACTTTCACTGAAGTTATGTCCTTGGATCTCAGCTTACGAACCTGTCGACCCAAAATGGCTACTGGTTCCACATCATAAGTCAAATCCTCATCTAGTTGTATCGTGCTGAAATCTAACACATGAGACGGGTCTCCGACGTACTTCCGGAGCATAGATACATGGAACACCGGGTGAACTCCCGACAAACTGGGTGGCAAAGCAAGCATATAAGCCACCTCCCCAACTTTCCTAAGCACCTCAAAAGGTCCAATAAACCTTGGGCTCAACTTCCCTTTCTTTCCAAACCTCATAACACCCTTCATAGGCGAAACCTTCAACAACACCTTCTCACCTACTGAATAAGACACATCTCGGACCTTCCGGTCCGCATAACTCTTCTGACGCGACTGAGCTGTGCGAAGTCTCTCCTGAATCACCTTTACCTTGTCTAAGGCATCTTGGACTAACTCTGTCCCCAACAACCTAGCCTCGCCCGGCTCGAACCAACCGATTGGAGACCTACACCGTCTCCCATATAAAGCTTCATACGGTGCCATCTGAATGCTGGACTGATAGCTATTATTATAAGCAAACTCTGCCAAAGCCAAATAATCAGCCCACGAACAACCGAAAACAATGACACAAGCACGCAACATGTCCTCCAATATCTGAATAGTACGCTCAGACTGTCCATCCGTCTGTGGATGAAATGCTGTGCTCAGCTCTACCTGTGAACCCAACTCTCGCTGAAATGTCCTCCAGAACTGAGAAGTGAACTGGGTACCTCTGTCTGATATAATAGAAATGGGAACTCCATGCAATCTCACTATCTCACGAATGAATATCTCTGCCAACCGCTCTGAGGAATAAGTAGTACACACTGGGATGAAGTGAGCTGACTTGGTCAACCTATCCACCACCACCCAAACTGAATCAAACTTCCTCGCTGTCCGAGGGAGTCCACTTACAAAGTCCATAGTAATCCTTTCCCACTTCCACTCAGGAATATCAATACGCTGGAATACACCACCAGGTCTCTGATGCTCATACTTGACCTGCTGACAGTTTAGACACCGAGCCACATGGCTCACAATATCTTTCTTCATCTTTCTCCACCAGCAATGCTGCTTCAAATCCTGGTACATCTTCGCGGCTCCTGGATGAATAGAATACCGCGAGCTATGGGCCTCTTCCAATATCAATTCACGAAGGCCATCAACATTGGGCACGCATATCCGGCCCCGCATCCGCAATACACCATCACTATCAATAGTGACATCTCTGGCATCATCATGCTGAACACTGTCCTTAAGGACAAGTAAGTGTGGATCATCATACCGGCGCTCTCGAATACGATCATATAAAGAAGAACGAGCTACTACACAAGCCATCACCCGACTGGGCTCAGAAATATCCAGCCTTACCATCTAGTTAGCTAACGCTTGAACATCAACTGCTAGGGGTCTCTCCCCAACTGGAATATATGCCAAACTACCCATTCTAATAGCCTTCCGGCTCAACGCATCAGCCACTACATTGGCTTTCCCGGGATGATACAAGATAGTAATATCATAGTCTTTAAGCAATTCAAGCCATCTCCGCTGCCTCAAATTTAGATCTTTCTGCTTAAACAAATGCTGAAGGCTGCGGTGGTCCGTATATACATCACAAGATACACCATATAAGTAATGCCTCCAAATCTTCAAGGCATGAACAATAGCAACTAACTCCAAATCATGAACAGGGTAGTTCTTCTCGTGGGGCTTTAGCTGACGAGAAGCATATGTAATAACTCTACCCTCCCGCATCAACACACAACCGAGTCCAACTCTAGAAGCATCACAATACACCGTATATGACCCCGAAGCTGATGGTAACACAAGTACCTGGAGCTGTGGTCAAAGCCTCCTTAAGCTTCTGGAAGTTCTCCTCACATTCATCGGACCACACAAATGGAGCATTCTTCCGTGTCAACTTAGTCAACGATGAAGCAATAGATGAGAAACCCTGAACAAACCGGCGATAATAGCCTGCTAAGCCGAGAAAACTCCGAATCTCTATAGCTGAGGAAGGTCTGGGCCAATTCTGCACTACCTCGACCTTCTGTGGATCAACTCGAATACCATCACCGGACACTACATGTCCCAGAAAACCCACAGTATCAAGCCAGAACTCACACTTAGTGAATTTTGCATAGAGCTTTTCTTCTCTCAACCTCTGCAATACCACCCTCAAGTGTTGTGCATGCTCCTCCTGGCTGCGTGAATACACCATAATATCATCAATAAACACAATCACAAAAGAATCAAGGTACGGCCGAAATACACTATTCATCAAGTGCATGAATGCAGCTGGGGCATTAGTTAGCCCGAAAGACATCACCAGGAACTCGTAGTGCCCATATCGCGTCCTGAACGCTGTCTTCATAATATCCGAGTCCCTGATCTTCAATTGATGATAGCCCGATCGAAGGATCAATCTTAGAAAATACACTAGCTCCTTGGAGCTGATCAAATAGGTCCTCAATACGAGGCAATGGGTACTTATTCTTCACTGTTACCTTGTTCAGCTGCCCGTAATCAATGCACATTCTCATTGTGCCATCTTTCTTCTTCACGAACAACACCGGTGCACCCCAAGGTGACACACTCGGACGAATGAAACCCTTATCTAAGAGTTCCCGAAGCTGTTCTTTCAATTCTTTTAACTCCGCTGGTGCCATGCGATAAGGAGGAATAGAAATGGGCTGAGTGCCCGGCACCAAGTCAATACCAAAGTCAATATCTCTGTCAGGCGGCATGCCCGGCAGGTCTGCTGGAAATACATCCGGAAACTCCCTCACAATGGGGACCGAATCAAGACTGGGTGTCTCGGCCTCAACATTTCTAATGAAGGCCAAATAAGATAAACAACCCTTGCCAATCATTCGTTGGGCCTTTATATAAGAAATCACCTTGTCGGACACATAATCAGTCAAGCCACGCCACTCGATCCTTGGATTACCTGGAATAGCTAGTGTGACTGTCTTGTCATGACAGTCCAAAATCGCATGGTAAGGAGATAGCCAATCCATGCCTAGAATCACATCGAAATCGATCAACTCGGGTCTCCAGACCCCCAATAATAATAAGACAGGATCGATATACCTGATCCACAACAACAGTATCCCCTACCGGGGTAGACACATGTACGGGCAAAGCAAGAATACCACGGGTCATACCCAAATGATGTGCAAAATAAGTAGAGACATAAGAATAGGTGGATCCGGGATCAAATAAGATAGAAGCATCCCTGTGGCAGACTGAGATAATACCTGAAATGACCGCATCTGAAGCACTAGCATCCTTTCTATCCGGAAGAGCATAGAAATGAGACTGGCCTCCACCAGTACGATCTTCACCCCTAGGGCGACCTCTGGATACCTGGCCACCAGCCCTAGCCGACTGTGCTGGCGCCGAAGAAACAGGAGTAGAAGACGAGGGCCGATCCCTCTGCTGAGACCGCCTACGAAGCCACCGAGGACACTCTCTCCCGATATGGCCCAAATCACCGCACTCAAAACAACGGCCCGAAGATGGAAGAAGGGGCTGCCGAGGACCCCTCGCTGCGTACGAACCCCGTGCCGAGGAAACAAGAGCGAGCTCGAGTTGGAAGAGCACTCGGTGCAGTGCCGACTGCGCCGATGGCTCGCCGACCCCGATAACTCGGTGGACCTGACGACCACGATCTGATGAAACCCCACTGGACTCTGCACGTCCAGACTGATGAGATCTGAAAGAACGACCTCTACTGTGCTGAGATTGGCCCATAGACGGAGCACCACTGTAACTGCCAGTACCACGAGGCCTCTTAGCCTCTCTCTCCTCCCGCTCTCTGTGGCGATCTATCTCAATGTGATGGACAACATCAACCACCTCCTCAAAGGTAACTGCCGAAACTCTCTCCCTGGTCATCAATATGCGGATGGGATAAATAAGACCATCGATAAATCTCTGAATCCTCTCTCTGTCTGTAGGAACCATCCAAAAGGCATGACGGGCCAACTGTGTGAATCTCATCTCATACCGATTAACCGTCATATCTCCCTACTTCAACCACTCGAACTGACGTCGCAGCTCCTCTCTCTGAGACTGAGGCACGTACTTCTCCAAAAATACCGTGGAGCACCATACCAAAGGCGCTTCACCTACCGGCCTATGCCGCTCATACGCCTCCCACCATATGAAGGCAGCCCTAGTGAACTAAAATGCGGTAAATGCTACCCAACTGGACTCCAAAATTCCTGTCGTCCGAAGCATATGCTGACACTTGTCAAGAAATCCCTAGGCATCTTCGCCCTGAGCACCACTGAAGACTAGATGCTGGAGCCTACTAAACCTCTCAAGGCGATGCTGCTTGTCATTTGGCATAGCCGGAACCACATAGCTTGGGGCTGGTACAACTGGAGCAACTGGAGCTACCGACTAAGTTGGGGCTGCTCCCGATGTCTGCAATCCTTGAACAACCTGCTCAGATGTCCGAGCAGCGGGGGTTTGATGACCTCCCTCGATCTGTGAGGTAGCTGCTGCAATAGTGGCTGATACTGCCAGAGCTAGGCCTGTGCAAATGGATAACATCTGAGCCAGGGCCTCTTAGAGGCCAGGCCACTGGTGTAGGAATCTGACCTTGAGTCTGGTCAGCTGGTGGGTCAGCAGGCACTGGCACTGCTGCCCTACCTCTACCACGACCACGGCCTCCGGGTGCCAATGGTGGTCGTCCGCCACGTCCGTTAGCTCGTGTTCTCGCCATCTGCAAGAGAATAGAATATGGAAAGATTTAATTTCATGATAACACAGATCGCACGATATGAATCCAAGAAAATGAGGTTTTTCCTAAAGTTTCTGTAGCCCTCCGAGGATAGATACGGACGTCTACGTACCGATCCGCGAAAGCCTACTAAACCGGCTCATGACTCGCGAGTCCTAATAACCTAGGCTCGGATACCAACTTGTCACGACCCAAATCCGGTCGTGATGGTGCCTAACAATCAAGCTAGGCCAGCCAGACCAACCATTTCTAATTACATCGAATACCAATCCCAAATGGATAACCCAAGAAGAATATATGAGTTTAAGAACTCCAATAATAATAATAATAAACAAAATACTGACACTCCCAAAGAACCGGAGTTACAAGTCTAGAGCCTCTAACAAAACCCAACAGGATTAGAGAGTACTGTATAGAAATACTCAAGTCTGAATACAAAATACAAATAACAACTGGAAAGGAGAGGAGAAGCTAGGTTCTGCGAACGTAGGCAGCTACCTCAGCAACTCAATATGATACTGCAAACGCTGGAAATGCCTGTCTACTGCTCTTGAGTACCTGAGTCTGCACACAAAAGGTGTAGGGAGTAGGGGTGAGTACTAAGTACTCAGTGAGTAATAAATATATACAAGTAGCTGAAAATCAGAAATCCACAGAATACCACATAATGAAGCTAAACTACAGTTCGAATCTCCTACGAACTAGCATCAACAATACAATAAAGCTACCACAGAGTAATTCAACAAATAAAGATGCAATGCAATGCACATAACTGCTACGGCGTGTAGCCCGATCCATTTAACGTCGACGGCGCTCACTGGGGTGTGTACAGACTCCGGAGGGGCTCCTACAGCCCAAGCGCAATACTGCTGCGGCGTGCAGCCCGATCCTCATATCAACCACTGCGGCGTGCAGCTCGATCCATGCTCAGTCCACAATAAGCAAATAAGTCACAAAACAGTTCATTTTTCTTAATTCCAATTTCCAATTCATAATTTATGAAAAATACTTTAGCTTTTTTAAATTTTGCAAAAGCCGGTGACTTAGCATTTCAAAAGGTGATTTCAATTTCCAGGACTGAGATCAGTGATTTAATCAAATATAGCTATCACATAAATATTGTCCTCTAAGGACACTACAGGTCGGCACAAGGCCCCAAACAAGGCTTACAGCCCACAAATATATCAAATACAGTGTATTTCCAACACTAACAACATATTATTCACATTCGGGATGGACCAAGTCTAAATCCCTAGTCACAATCAATCCCGCACCTGCCACGGTGTGCGAGCCATGCCCTACTAGCGTCACAATGTGCTAAGCCGGGGTTTCGAACCCTCAGGCTACCATATACACAAACTACTCACCTCTAACCAGCCGTAGACTCGTCCGCGATGCCTTTTCCTTTTAAATTTGCTGCCTCGTGTGTAGAATCTAGTCAAATCACAATAATTATATCAATTACGGGTCAAAGAATCATAACCCATTTCAATTTACATGAAATTCGCATAAATACACCAAGTTGGTAAAACCCGACCCCGAGCCCACTGCTCGGAAAATTCCGAAATTAGTACCAATGCGACCCTCATCTCGCCACGAGTCCGTGCATATAAAATTTATCAAAATCGGAGTTCAAATGGCCTCCCAAAACTCAAAATCCCGTTTTCAATATCTAGGCCACATTTCTTCAAAATTTCAACCCAAATTCATGAAGATTGATGTTAATTCTACCATAAAATGATATTTTTGAGTCAAGAATCTTACCTCCGACGAATACCCGATGACTTCTCAGTGATTTCCTAGAGTTTTCTTCTCTCTAGGGCTCAAAATTATGTTTTGGGGGTGTAAACCCGTAAGCCCTCTGTTCTGTGATATAAATTCACTGCCAGAACATTTTGTTCTACGCGTTCGCGTGAGCTCCCACGCGTTCGCGATTAATAACTCCCTCTTACTCTTCCCGAACGCGATGCCTACCATGCGTTCACGATGCTCAACTTCCAGCTACCCTTCGCGAACGCGACGCCAACCACGCGTTCGCGATGCTCAAACTCCCAGCCGCCCAAATTCCTTCTACGCGTTCGCGACTCCCAGTCACGTGAACGCGATAGTCCACTCCAGCTGACCTACACGAACGCGACCTCGGGAACGCGATCGCGAAGCATAAGGTTCCTGGCCTACGCGAACGCGACGCACCTGACCGCGAACGCGATGAATTGATTCGCCTGACCTTTGCGAACGCGGCCCATGCGACGCGAACGCGAAGGCTTAAATGCCTCGACAGAATCTGCAGTTTTTCTGCATATTTTTGCCAAGTCCAAATGCCCGGTTGATGGTCCGAAATCATCCCGAGGCCCCCGGGACCCCGACGAAAACCACCAACGTACTCCAAAACATGATACGGACTTGTTCCAATCATAAAAAAAACACCATACTAAACATCAAAATCACCATTTACTCACGAATTCAAGCCTAAGTTTCTTCAAAACTTTCAAAACTAACATTCAATCCGAAACCCGATCAAACAATGTCCGAATGACCTGAATATTTGCAGACATATCCAAAATCCCATAACGAAGCTACATAAATTGTCGGAATTCCATTCCGACCCCCGGATCAAAATATCACCTACCATCCGGTTTTCGCCAAAATTCAACCTTCGCCAATTCAAGCCTAAAACTACACCGGACCTCCGAATTCAATTCCGATTGCTCTCCTAAGTCATCAATGATCCCCTAGAACTATTCGAATCATCAGAATCCGGTTCCGAGCACTCTAACTCAATAGTCAACTCTTGGTTGACTTCCCATATTCAAGTTTCCTTCAAACATGCTATTTGTTTCATTTTCAATCCAAATCACTCCTAACTCACCCGATATACTCCAATACTGATATAAAAGCATAAGATACATAAATGAAAGGTAATGGGGTGGTAATTCCCGTAACGATGGGCCGGGTCATTACAATTAAATACCTTGTTGTGCTTATGTATTGAATGATTTTTATATATTTATGAAGTGAGTTATTGTTATTTTAATTATTCTTGTTCTTTAATGTTTCCAAAGGGATTATCTAACCCTAGGACTCGCCCATTAACTCCGAATTAATTTTGGGAAAGATAATTTAGGGTTGGGAAAGATTAATTAACAAGAACTTGAGGCGTTAACCCTCATTTTATAGATTCTGCCTAGGGATAGGATTGAACTACTTGTAACCATTCTGGGTATGCTTAATCTTCTAATTTTGTTAGGGATAATTCAATTAGGAAGTCTTGTTAGTCTTCGGAAGAAGCTAATTAAGAATTATTATCCGTGGCTAATTAACATAAACTCGCTCATATTTGTAAAATCGTGAAATACATTGGATCATTACTTGAGTGTAATTCCCGATGCATTCATATTTGTAGCCATTGATCAGTTTATTTGCTTTCTAGGTTAGTTTACATTTTTGCATTTAGATATAAACATTTTCCAAAATCAAAATCTTAGTGTTTGGCTCAACGCGATTATCGATAATTTTCTTACATTCCTAATCGCCTACATATTGTTCTCTATGGGATTCGACCCCGACTCATAATTGGGTTAATTATATTGTGTACGACCGTGTCTATTACTTTTTAGTAGTAGAATTGGACGTCACCAAAAATGGCGCCGTTGCCGGGGAGTAATTTGGCGTAATTTAGGTTGTTTGATAAGTAAGCGAAAGTGCTTTGGTCCAAACCTTTGAATATTTGTGTAATTACTTTTTCTTACCTTGGGTCTGTTTTTATTGTTTGTTTCTTGTATATTTTCATATTTTTTTAAAAAATGGCATCATATAATGAAAATTGGTTAGATGGTAGTTGTTCATACTTTGATGATCCTTGTCCTTATTGTGGAGGACCACACTCGTGGCAAAATTGTTTAAATTCTCCCGGGGGTGGATTGTGCGCACAATCTCAACCCCATGAGTTGAGTATTTGTGATAAGTGTGGTTTCCAAAATGGTCATTGGGATGATTGTGCTTATTTTTTATTCCCTTCCCCAAACCCCCACTATGATGATTCTACTTGTTTTGGTAAGAATTATAGGGCTATGGAATTGGAAGAAGTTGAGCATGGCCAAAGTGGAGAGTTCAAGCTCATGTTGGAGTGTCTACTTGAAGAAGGAAACAAGGAGCAAAGTGCCTTGGAACATCTTTTGGAGACTAGTCTCCAAAATGATTTCGCACTTCAAAGGTTGCATTCACAAATGGATGAACATCCGCCAACCGACTCAATGAGTATGAGTGATGCCAAGAAAAATATGTAATTAGAGTCAACCGGTGAAAATGCAAATGTGGTTGAGATTGACTCTAGTTTGGGGGAGAAGGAGGTTGTCAAGATAGAAAAATTGCAATGTGAAGGGTTGAAGTCACATTCCAAGCATTTTTCAATGTTGGAATTGTGTAGTGATATGGGAGTTGAACTACACGAGTCAATGGTGGATTGTGAGGAAGAAAGACAACAACCATTCATTTTACAGTTTGAGAAAGCAAGAAAACAAATGACATTCCTCATTTGAGAGCCAAGAAGTGCAAAATGAAGACTTTAAGCATTGGCTCGAGCATAAACTTACCACCCCCATCGCTCGTGGTCACAAGCTTGATTCCAAGCTAGGGGCCAAATTTATATCATCCAAATGGCGAGAAAAGTGGTAATGTTGTTTGTGTCGTGCCACGACGTTAAATGCGGCGCTTGGTGGGAGGCAACCCATCATTTTTCAAAACTTTTGTCATTTTTGAAATTTTCTTTTTTAGAATAGCTTAGAATATTATTTTTAACTAATCTGCCAAGTTTGAGAATTTTTGGAGTTGATTTGATCAGGTCGGAATGACCCGGAGAGGCCAAACCAGTAGCTGTTGGAAAATGCAGGGGCAGGCTTCGCATTTTCGAAGCATTGTTCGCATTTGCGAACTAAACGCATCGCAATTCCCTTCATTTGTTCGCAATTGCGAACAGTGTAGAAAAAGGTGACCTTCGCAATTGTGAAAAGTCTGTCGCAATTGTGACTTCTGGGGGTAAAAATTGGTCGACAGACCATTGTTGAACCAAGATTAATCAAAACATGGGGTAAGGCTCTCAAGCTCATCTTCCTCACTCTCATCACTAAACATCCTTCAATTCTCACTCCTCATTGCAAATAATCAGGTATGAAAGTGTAATCCCATCACTCTTTTTTCCTCTTCTTCATCTTCTCTTTTATTTTCTTGTTATGCTATAACCTAGGGCTCTAATGGCAGCCACCCCTTTCCCCAAAAATTGTGAAAATTGTTTTCTTTAAAGCATGTGATTTCTGGGTGAGGCTTGGTTGAGAGTGTGTGAATTTTTGGTTGCTAAGAAATTTGGGGAAGTCTGAGAACCCAACTACTTGTCAAATAGAAGCAAAATTTTATGCTTTTGATATGTTCGATGTAAGGTCCGAATGAAATTCTTGGCCAAACCATTGACATTTTTTTATTCATGGTTGTTTATGAAGTTTGATGCATGAGTTATGCTTGATTAATGATTGGTTTAGTAAAAATAGCTTGAATTGAAAATTTCTAAGGTTTAAGCTCTATTCTCTGGAAAAAATGAAGTTGGGACGATGGGTTCGCAATTGCGAATATTTTTTCGCATTTGCGACTTCGCAATTGCGAAAAGGTGATCGCAATTGCGAAAACCTCTGCATCATTATCCTTCGCAATTGCAAAGATTTCTTCGCAATTCCCAGCTCTGCAGACTTCGCAATTGCGATGATTTTCTTCGCAATTCCCAGCTATGCAGGCTTCGCAATTGCGAAGAAATCCTGGGAAATGCGATATCAGAGAGTGCTCACTTCAAAATCTGGAAAACCTGGAATTTTTTCTAAGTCTGAGTTTTGACTGTCCGATCATTCTTTTGGCATATTTGCTTCATTTTGCACTATTCTTCATAGCCATGCCATGTTTTCACTTTTGTCACTTTTTGACAGGTACTATAATTGAACAATGAGCGCAAACTCCGAAGGATCATCCCTGTGGAAGAAGAGCAGGCATTTGATCAACACCGGTTTCTGTCAGTGGAATGCCAAGAACGATACTATGCCGAGCTGATCTCGAAGAAGTTACTCCCGGAGAGTGGTATAGTGATGGACAATGTCCAGGAACGCCTTCCAGAATTCCATCACAGGCTGGTAACAATGGGATGGAACTATTTTGCTCCCGAACCTTGCCGTGAAAATGAGCAATGGGTGAGGGAGTTTTATGCTAATCTCTCGGCTATCAGGTTGAAGAAGCCACAAATGAGAATTCGAGGCAAGATGGTGCGATTTGGGGTTGAAGATGTCAATGCTTTCTATCACTTGCAAAACCATGACATGGGTCCATTCAAAGAGAAAGATTGTGCTTCAGGAGAGTGGCTGGTGACGAAACTATGTCCGGGTGCAGATGTTCCATAGGCAGCTGAAAAGAGGGGGATCACCTCAAAATAATTCACCGCAGAGGCAAAGATGTGGCTGGCCATTATATGCAGTTGTATCTCCCCTGTGTCAAACATTTGGAATATCCCTGTTACTCGAGCTCTAATGATAGCTTGCATTCTTGATGGCATCCAGCTAAATGTGGGCGAGATCTTCATAAATGAACTGAGAGTGTACCGGATTCAAAACGGCCCTTCTTTGATATTTCCATCGCTCATCATCCAGTTGTGCCAACTGGCTGGGGTGGAAGAAGCTCCAGGGGACAATTGGGTAGATCCGGGGAAGCCTATACACACTACTGAAAAACCAACCTATGGCAACGCTTGCAAAACCGTTGCAATAGACATGTAAACCGTTACCATTGAGATACTGCAACGGTTTTGCAACCGTTCCACCAGGTCGCGTGGCAATAGCTCTAAAGCAACGGTTTGTGTAACGGTTGTAATAATCGTTGCTATAGGACTGTCTATCGTTACGGTTATTCCTCTTTCTGATGGAACGCTTATTTTTCCTCTATTGCTACGGTTCGAAACCGTTACCATTAAATTTAATGCAACACTTATATAAGCTATTGCAAAAGTTATTTAAAGGTATCACAACGGTTTTCTTATGCTATTGTTACGGTTTTTCGTATTGCAACGGTTGCTAAGGGAACGAATTGCTTGACCTATTGCAACGATTTACACTATCTGTTGAAATATACTTTTTATCCTATTGTAATGGCTACTCATAAACTTATGCAATCCAAAATAATTATCCAACAAGCTATATATTAATATCCATCAAAGCAAAATGTTCAAACCCAAGTGCATAAGTTTTACAATTCAGGAGTTAACATAAGCTTCAAAATATTTCATAACAATATTCCTAAAATATCTAAATTCCAGCAATAATTCAAGAATTTTCTTAAGTTAAATCTAGATCGTCCCTGTCTTCGTCTTCTCTTTACATTTTTTCCACCTACAAAAAAGGATAAATAAAATCATTACTTTCTGGTGCTAGTTGACAATTCAAGCAAGCATGAACAGAAAAGCAAGCAATTCAATTAAACTTCGTGTTAAATGGAAAAATCATAATGGCCTTTCCAGTTCCATCATAATTGGAATGAGTACAAAGAAAATTCACAGTAGAGAATTTTCTTAATCAGCAGTACAAAATTGCAGAGAATCTTACTCAGAAAAGGAGCCTCAAGTTTTCATCTTCTAGGGGATGACAATAGCACCTTGCAGCTGAATCAACACACACAAGGCGTCGTGGACTTGCATTGCTCATCGTTCAAAATACTACATTTTTCTAATCATATTACTAAACTGTTTATTATGCTCTTTGAAAAGGTCTGAAAAAATGGTTGTAACAGTAAAGATCACAAAAATCAACCAGATGCATGTGTTTCACTACTTGATTCAAAAAAGAACAATCTCATTTTTGCTTTTTGTGAAGAATATTATTCTATGAATAGTGACGAGGAAAAATTAGCGAGGACCAATATGCATACATACCTATTACGTGGTTAAGGAGGTACATTTTCTCAACCCGATTTATACACCGCGAGACAACATTTATTGAAACCACTGATCATTATCAATTATCAGTCACGCAATCTGTCTAATTACCATATGCTTTTTCCATGAAACAAAATAGTAGTGTCTCGTATATTGCCATGTAACAATTATTTAAATCCTAAAAAATAGATATATACTAATGGATCCTTATCAAGATAAACTAACCGAATACAATTATCAACCAACTTGTTCAGAAAATTAGGACAAGAATAATTAAGCTATTTTATTGATCAGCTAAAAGCATGGACTAACAACAAACAGATGTCAAGCAGAAGATTGTAATGTCTGAACGACACACAAAGACATAATCTGAGTTTAATTAAAGATTCACCACTTAATAAAAATCAAACCAACCCCTTGATTGAAAGCCACACAATCACTAGAAGCGAGATCACTCAGTTGCACGAGAGAGAGAGAGAGAAAAAGAGAGAGAGAGAGAGAGAGAGAGAGAGAGAGAGAGAGAGAGAGAGAGAGAGAGCAAGAAGAAGAAAAATTGTGAACAGAGAAGGAAGTTGTGGTAGCAGAAGCAATAGAAGGAACATAAAGAGAGCTATAGTAGAAGAAGCAACAAAAGGAACATAAAGAGAGCTGTGGAAGAAGAAGAAGAAAAAGTACTAACCTTGATCGTTACTACCAGTAGACATGCACTTGATTGGTTGAATTGAATAGCATTTTGTCATGCTGATGAGGCTTCTCTAGGTGAAGGAGCATTAAATTTAGTATGTTAGGATCAATTCGTAATTCTGGATTCTAATGTCGATGTTGTGCAACGACATTAGGTGTAATTTTTTGTTCCATAGAATCCTTTTGTGCATTGAATTTTTCTGCAGTCTTTGTTGCATCCTCTCTTTCATTTTCACTATTTTTTGTTGCATCTTTTCATCCGTAGCATTTAAAGAGGGTCCAAAATCTCCCATTTTTCTTTTTAAGACGACCTTGGTAAATCCAAGTCCATACAAGATTTTGTGAATTCATCAAAAAAAAAATCAAGATCTTGTGAATTCAATATGACAATCTTGTGAATTTAGTAGGATTCTAGATATGTCTAAACTACTTATAGCACCCTCACTTTCCATGAGTATTCCTAGGTAAATATCATCTGTCAGTTAAAATATGCGCCTAACAGAATAACTCTCAAAAAGAGTTTCTGCCTCTAGTTCATCACTGATTCCGCTTGATAACTCTGGAAAGAAGAGTTTATATTGTGATGATGATATGCCTGAATGGCTTCCACCAGATGCTCAGGATGAAAGAACAAAAATGAACCACCAGAAAAATACACTAGACTTTTACAGTAGTGTGAATATGTATTCCTTTGCTGTTCGGGTAAAAACTGATTCGCCATTGATATTTTCGGCCTATATATATATATATATATATATATATATATATATATATATATATATATTGAACCAATGTCAGCAATCACATTAATAGGTGTTGAAAAAAAATCAAAAAAAAATCTAGTGACCAAATCAGTAATATCTCATGAAACATTTATCTAAACTGTTTGCATATTCTTGTGGACCCATTCAAAAGCTTAGGACTTCACTTCTAGCCAAGAATGCTCAAAATTTCAGATACTATTAATCTTTTTAGTTTATCAAAAGATTAAGGAAGACTTGATTGCATGTAAACTCAATCAACAGTAAAATATGTATTTGAATATTAATCAGGGACATTTCAAAGTTGTACATATGCATGAATAGTAGGTTCATAGATAGGAGTAAATTGTGATAGGTTATATTGTTGATTTTTCTTTCCTTTTTCCTCACTTTGTCTTAATAGTGTTGCTATAGTAATATTTAAACAGAGGACAATTGTTGGTTACAGTCTTTTCTGCATCTTATACTTGATTCATTTAGCTATAATGATCCAGCTACAGTAGTGGTTTACTACTTTAAAGAAGTAGTGGTTTCTTTCTGGCATGTAACTCCTATGTATGTATTGATTCAGTTTCAATATGACTAGTGATTAATTGATTGAATTCACAAGATTTAAGTAAATATTAATCCTTCTCTCAAGTTTACCTTGTGAGAATCGGAGTTCCAATAGTTAAGAACATCCTTAAAGTGAGATTCAGAAACATCTACAGACTTTTCTCCATTCGAAGCTTGTCATTTTGATACGCTTCAAAGTGTTCTTTCTTCTATTGATTCTTATACTTTCTCCAAGCTATCTGAATTGAATAAAAAACCCATGTTTTCGCATCCTCGAGGATGTTATATTTTTCCTACAAACTTTGGTGCAATTAGGTTAGTGTGAAAATTATAAAATATCATCCACGTTTATTTAAAATTGAGACCTTCAAACCTTGATATAGTTCCACATATCATCTTTTGTCTAGTTTCCTCCAATTAAATACCTTAAATGGACATAAGGTCCAATTCCCTGCCAATGTGCCGAGGAGCTACCCAACTCTTTTACAACAGCTTCAGTTGGACCAATGAGTTGTTTCCTTACTCTACTTTTTAATACATCTGTTTGAGGTTAATACACTTACATAATGCACAAATAATTTGCTCATGTTGAATTGATACTTAAAAGATTTTCAATTCAAATAATTCATGATGACACACAGTCTTTGCAATAACAAATACCCAACTGCTCTTTATTTGCCCTTGTCTCCATTTTAGTTGCCTAAGTTCTTACTTGAATTTGGTGACATTTGTCTCATCATTTACTTGATTGTGACAGTAATAATCTATAACATTTTGTTTGATCTTCAAGTATTTGAAGAACATGTTACAGCAAAGTTCGACAAGAAAGAACACGCTAAAATTGAACAACCAAAAAGTGAAAAAAAATAGCGAACATCAAGCAAGACAGTGGATTTTAATTCTTGTTGGAGCTAAAATGACTATATCCTTCTGGGCAGCATAGTTACAAGATTAAACAATTTTTTTTTATAATTCTGTCTAGTTGGCTTTATATTACCTTATTCACCCATATTAATTAGGTTTAGTGATATTTTCACACACAATAGGTGTGCAAACCAATTTTTATAAAAGCAAATCCAAAATATGCAAATTATTTCAAAAGAAAAATTCAAAACTAATTCTCCCAAAACCATACATAAATCAAACCCCAACCCCATCAAATGTCGCCTTAGGAAATTATTATGTCTTTCTCTTCTGATGTATTTTGACAAAATAGTAAGGATGTTGGTTTTCTTGAAATATACTCAGTTACTCCAAAGTGTTTTCTATAGAAACAAACATGGAGAATTTGCATATGAGGTGACCAGATCATGAAAGGTTAGCTCCAAATGATTCTTTCATATTAATTCTCTTTTACGTGTAATTTCTTTTAATAGAATTAGTATAAATTTTACACTAATCAAATTATGAAAGATTATATACAACTTCAGCTACAAGTAGATCAGCACTGATGGTGGAAAAAATTTCTACATCATCAATATATTGTAATCACCCATAACATGTAATACTTATAATAACTAAGCAACGAGTCATAGCTCAAATTAGATAGTGGTACTAGTATCCCTAGAATAAGGCCGTCCTACCTACGTTTCATCAACTTAAAACTTGTCGAGTCATAGTTCAAAATAATTGACCAACAAATAGACATACAATGCTGACACTTCTACTAATACAATAAGAATAATTCATGTTTGCTATAGTTGATAAATTTTTCAACTCAAAAATAAGTATCGACATGCGTATTTCAATGCAACTACCAGCGGAACACTCAAACTGAAATCTTGATTTATAAACACAACCAGCGATATTTATCCTAAATTTTGTTAAAATACTTTTAAAAACTCACAGTGATATATATTCCACAGCTACCAGCGGCAATTTCTTCTTCAGTAAGGAATGAAATCTGCGAACTAGGGTTGAACTTTTGTGAAATTACAAAAGGAGTAGAAAAGAGCATGCAAGTACATCAGAAAATTTATGAGAGTTGATCAAAAACCTAAAATTAGGGTTCTGTGAGAACTTGAAGTGTTAGCCGAGCTTAATCGAGAAAAAACCCAAAAATTATTGGACGGTTCGAATTGATTGAAGGAGGTGATTTTTAATTATGAAGGAGTTAAAGTTGATGAGGTATTTTTGCTGAGACTCTAGTGGGTTTTATGGAGGTTGGCAGAGGGATCAACTGTCGCCGGCACGGGACTGTCACCGGCATGAGAAGAGCTGGACCGAGAGATCGATTTCTTTGATTTTGGGCGTGAGGTTTGACAAGGAAACCTAATATTTTCCTTCTCCGCTTTTAATTAGTTAGTAGTATTACAATATACAAAAATATAAGTAAAAAAATAGAATGTAAACTAAAATAGGGATTTTGGCGGGTTTCATGAAAACTGAGGGGGGAAATAATTAAGAGGGAATTAGAATCGTTCCCAATGAATTATTTTCAAGATCCGTTCCAATAGAAACATCTATAGGAACGGTTCAATTAAACGTTGCAACAAAAAATATCTATGGAAACGGTTCCCACACAAGTGCAGCGGTTTTACAGCTAAAGTGTGCCAATAGTACACATGCCTTATCGTAACGGTTACAACCGTTGCAAGAAGCCCTCTATAGCAACGGTTTCTGAACCGTTGCAATAACATCCGTTGCCATAGATTGATTTTCCAGAAAAGAGGAGAGGGTGGCGCAGTGAAGAGCAAAAAGAGGAAGCTGTGCTCTTCTTCTCAGGTTGATCCGAGCAATCAGTCGTCATCCTCTGCAGCACGACCATTTGTTGTGCTTGGCGAGGAGATGCGAGTGATTCGCGAGCTAGTGGCTGGTCTTCCCCAGCGACCTGGGGAGACATCTGAGGGACCTACCTATGTCTTAAAGAAAGACTTTCAGAAGTACATTGAAGGTTAAAAGAAGCAG
Organism: Nicotiana noctiflora; assembly: GCA_032618575.1. NCBI lineage: Eukaryota > Viridiplantae > Streptophyta > Magnoliopsida > Solanales > Solanaceae > Nicotiana > Nicotiana noctiflora. Next base: position 70,020 of record JASVEL010005066.1, read on the forward strand.
GGAGATCACCTCAAAGCACTGGAGAAAGCGTACACTGATCTGGCCAAAAGGCATGGTACATTGAGCACCTCACTGGACAACCTGGAGAAGTCCCACACCAAATGGTCAAAAGGAAGAAGAAACGAGATAAATTCTTCACTCGCATGTGGAAGGGTGTCAAGGGGCTATGGAAGGTCCTCAAGCCTCAGGACCGGTTACCATCGACCAGGGCGGTGGAGGATGATGAGGTTCCGATTGAGTGGCCCGAGGAGGAAGGAGATGAGGATGATTCAGACTCAGATAGCAAGGAGAGCAGTTGATGCAGTATTCACGGAGCACTTTCCTTCATTTTTTTACTCTATCATGTTCTGTTGCATTGGGGACAATGCAACATCTTTAGTTCGGGGTGGCTTTTTGTATAACTGCTTCTTTAGCATAATTATGGATATTTTTTATTTTTGTTATTAGTATATCTTCATAGCATGTGTTATATTAGTATGTGATATTAGTATGTTTAGTTACTTAATTTTTATTAGCTTCTTAATTTTTTATTTTATATATAGTATGTTATATGATAGTGGCAATATCTTTGGTTTTCTTTATACCACGGTTCTTTTTCCAAGGATGCCAATTTTCTTCTTTAACCGGTTAATTGTAAAAAAAATGTTGATTTTTACCGATGATGGATAGATTGATAACTTTCTTAAAGGAATTAGTCTTGTAATTAGGAGTAGCTTTTGTTAAAATTTGAAAAATAAATGGTTTGAGTTAGGATTTGTGTCCATTGGCCTAGTTGTGGCTTGCTTGGTACCAACATAATTTAAACCTCGACATATGAATTTTTAGTTGTTGAAAAAGAAAAATGATTGAAGTAAAGATGTCATGACTTTTAGACTCAATTTTTGGCTCTTTAACTCACTAAATCGCTTCCTTTATGTTATATGTGACCTCTTTGAGTCATTTGTTTCAATTGGATTTTGGATTTGTATTCCACTTGAGTTTTCATGTGCCATGTGTGGTAAGATTTATTTGTGAGTTCTTTTGTAGTACTTGTGGTCTAGAACTTGCCCGGAATGTGCTTAAAGGCGAAATCATAGACTAACTTGGTTTGAAAAATGATATTAGGCCTTCCTTGGACCGCTAGCATGCCTTAAAAATTCTCACCCTTAAATATTTTCCCTAGTCAACCCTTTTTGAGCCTTTAACCTTATTCTTTGGCAACCATATTACAAGCTTAAATCCTTTGTTCTTAATTGATCTAGCTTTTGGCACCCTACCTCCCTAAGTACTTTGAAAGTATAAGCATAGGCTAAAAGCCTAAGTTTGGGGGTGAAGGTTGGAAAAATTGTGATATGAAAGTTGCTTGAAAATGGTGGAAGGTAGAAAAAAAATGAAACCTTCATGGTTTTTGAAAAAATCAAAAAAAAAAGAGAGAAAAGGAAAGAAAAGAAAAGAAAATATAGAATAAATGATAAGAAATTGTGAAAAAAGGAAGACTAGGTGTGAAATGAAAAGGCGAAGAAAGGATAGAAAATATTTTTGAAGGAAGGGGACTTCAATTGTAAATATTGTAGTGCTTTGGGAGGTTTTGAATCACTTTAACCGAAATTTTGCCGTACCTTAGCCAAAAGCCTAAACTACAACCCTTAAGTCCTAATTGATTTTGAGCCAAGTTGTCTACATTAGTGGAGGAATACATGAAGGGCAAGCCTATGGTACTATTTGTATGCATTTGAACATCTTTTTGGGAGAGAGTTAATTCTTTCCATTTGATATCCCATTTTTGTTTGAAATTAAGATTTATGAGTGTGGGATCCTCTCTTAAATATGAGGCAAATGTTGAAGCTTTATTGTCATGACTTTATTGTTACTTTGATTTGCGTTAGTGTTTGAGCACTTGAAGTATAATGAAGTTTATGTGAAGTGCTTGATAATTCATATGCCTTGGAGTAATTGTTGGTACCAATCGAAGTCATGCATTTGTGCTTAAAGTAGACTTTCTTTTTGGCTTGGCATTATGTAGATGCATTGTTGAGTTAACCACTTGGGAAGAGATTTTGTTGCTTGGGTTGCTTGAGGACAAGCAATAGTTCAAGTTTGGGGGTGTGATGAGTTGGTATTTTACCAACTCATCTTGTCTTTAAATCTATACTTTTGCTATGTTTGAGCAATAAAATCATGTATTTGATGTCATTTACTTCTATTTTACAGGTTGTACGTGATTTAGAAGTAATAGTGAAGAAACCAAGTGAAAACAAGTCAAAAGGAGCCAAAAAAAGAGAGAAAATCTGGGCAGTGGCCTCAGTGGTCGCAAATGTGACAAGGCCTTCGCGATTGCGAAGTCAACTGAAAAAGTCAAGCATCGCAAATGCGAAGAGCACTTCGCAAATGCGAAGTCAACTGAAGCAGTCAACCTTCGCAAATGCAAAGAGGTCTTCGCAAATGCGAACCTGGGCATAGTTCGCAATTGCGATCATATGTTCGCAATTGCGAAAATCGAGCTTCAGTTCTGGGCAATATTGGAATTTCACAAATCTTGACCCCAAATCATTTTTATACTCATCCAAACAGACATTGAAAGTATCTTTGGCTTATTTTCAGTCTTCATAGACTAGAGAGAACATGTTTGGAGGCTAGGGTTTTGCACACACACTTGGGTCTTGAAGATTAAAGCTTGTGGTTAAGGATTTCTTATCCATTTATGATTATTTCTTCATTTCCTTGCTTTATATTGTATATCTAAGTGTGTAGTATTTATTTCCAACACTTGAATCTTGTTTATGGGAATATTCATATTTAAAGTGTGGATTAAATACCTTGTTGTGCTTATGTATTGAATGATTTTTATATATTTATGAAGTGAGTTATTGTTATTTTAATTATTCTTGTTCTTTAATGTTTCCAAAGGGATTAGCTAACCCTAGGACTCGCCCATTAACTCCGAATTAATTTTGGGAAAGATAATTTGGGGTTGGGAAAGATTAATTAACAAGAACTTGAGGCGATAACCCTCATTTTATAGATTCTACCTAGGGATAGGATTGAACTACTTGTAGTTATTCCGGGTGTGCTTAATCTTCTAATTGTGTTAGGGATAATTCAATTAGGAAGTATTGTTAGTCTTCGTAAGAAGCTAATTAAGAATTATTATCCATGGCTAATTAACATAAACTCGCTCATATTTGAAAAATCGTGAAATACATTGGATCGTTACTTGAGTGTAATTCCTGATGCATTCATATTTGTAGCCATTGATCATTTTATTTGCATTCTAGGTTAGTTTACATTTTTGCATTTAGATATAAACATTTTCCAAAATCAAAAACTTAGTGTTTGGCTTAGCGCGATTAGCGATAATTTTCTCACATTCCTAATCGCCTACACATTGTTCTCTCTGGGATTCGACCACAACTCATAGTTGGGTTAATTATATTGCGTATGACCGTGTCTATTATTTTTTAGTAGTAGAATTGGACGTCACCATAATGAACACAAAGTTGAATGATTTTTATGTAACCAAAAAAAGATAAGTGACTTTTGGATAACAAACACAAAAGTTTAGTGACCATGGATAAAATTAACTTCTATAAAAAATAGACTATTACTATACGGAAAATATACTAAATATACTATAACTATACAATTTATATATAATAGACTGTCACTATATGAAATATATACAAAATAGATTGTCACTATGCAGAAAATATATAAAATAAATTGTCACTATTTGATGTTAAAATATACAAAATAGATATTCCGAGCTATTAGATATAATATGTTTGAGCCGGAGAGACATTTCATGCCAATGGAAAAAAAATATGGGCTAGTAAAAATTTAGGAGCTATAGAGCGTCAATTTCTCTATTTTCTTTTTTCTGTGTTTGGTTTTCAAAATTAATTAACCCGTTGAGATAATATTTGATTGAGATTGAAAAATAAGTATTTGAAGTTAAAGTTGAAAAAAATTATTTAGAAATTGAAGTTGTTTGGAAAATTTTAGTTAAAAAGAAAATAAAAATTTTATGAGTTCTTTTTAGTATTAAACCAGATTCACCTAAGATTTTATAAGTGAAAATCATTGTTATTTCACTTGAGATACTCCTCACAAAATTTTCAACTTCCAGCTATAACAATTGTTGGTCATTTGCATAAGTTTTGGTCGACAAAACGTTGTCCGTGGTTGGTTCATTTTCCGAAGAATTTCCAATAATCCCCTACATTTATGATTGTGTTCATTTTCCGAAGAATTTCAAATACATTTTCTTTTTTTCTTTCTAATCACCCAAAATCTCTCTTTCTTTTTAAAAAATCTCAATATGAAGTGCTAAAAGCAAAACAGATAGCTTGTTTTTCCTATCCATGGCAAGAGTGATTAGCTTCTTAAGAAACAAGGTTTATACTCATGAATTATAATAACAATCCATTTTTTGTACTGCTTTACTTTTTTATCATAATTGCATGAATTGTATGATAATTCTATATAAATGTATCACAACTCTATTTGAATTGTGTTACAATTATATTAAATTTGTATGTTACTTGTATATGATATATTAATACTTAAAATAATATCTCGTACAATTATAATGCAATATTATATCAAATTTTAAGTTTAGAGTTTTGATGAAACGTAAAAAAGATGAACATCACAATTGTAATTGTGTCGCAGTTTGTATCACAAATTTATGAGAATTGTGTTAGTATTGTATTAGGTATGTTTTAGGTATTAATGTATCAAATACAAGTTATATAATTGTGATACAAATATGATATATTTATGTTTTAGGTATTGATTTACCAAATACAATAATGATACAGTTATCATACAACTCCTGTAACTTCTTCGAGTTTTAATTTGAATTTTTGCCTAATACTAACTATATACATAACCCTCAAAAATGAGATATAAACTTTAGATTATATTCTCAATCACTTGCAAGAACATCCAATTGACACAAGTCACAAAATCTTAAAATTCGAAATTGTATGTATTGCTCGAGAATGATATGTATTTTTTATGTTCGAATGGACCAACTTGTGGATTAGTGTGTTAGGCAAACAAACTGAAAAAATTAGAGAAAGGAAAAAAAAGGAGAGGAGAGGGGAAAATGAAAGGATGTAACTAAAGTGAAAATAGCACGAGCTAGCCAGTTTTCGGACCGGTAATTGAATAACAGCCGGCGTGTGCAAAGTTATTGAAAAATAACACCTATTTTGTTGCAACACGAAAAGTTCCAGCATAATATACTGGAGATTTGTACACTGCGTATGATCTTCCAGCATAATATGTTGGAACTCCAACACACCGAAAGTTCCAACATAATATACGGGATATTGGAGAGCACCTGTGTATGAATTTCCAGCATATTATGCTAGAACTCCAACACACGAAAAGTTTCAATATAATATACTAGAGATTGGAGCACTTGTGTATGAACTTCCAGCATATTATACTAGAACCCTAGTATATTATGTTGGAAATCCTCCGGTATACTTATGCTGGTATACTGGAGTTCCAGTATATTATACTAAAATTCTAGTATATTATACTGGAGTATTTTTCGGATTTTGAACAGCGTTTTCGTTTAGATTTATCTTTACATGAAAAGTGGCTAAATTATAATTATATTTGAAACTGTGATTATTTTTGAATGACCATTTATAAATTTAGCTATTTTTGAATTTCTCCCGAGAAAATAGGACAACTTAGAAACATACTTTTGTGGCTAGTTAAGCCCAAACTCAAGGGACAATGATAGAGTACAACCTCTAAAAAACGGAATTTTTACTTTTCTATGCCACATAGAAGACCTTATTACCCCCAATATTTAAGGTTTTACTTAATTACACCTAATATACCAAATTATCAATTCTATTGATTAGTGTATTTTAAAAGGTACAATTAATGCAACGTATATCCCTCGTTAATTCCCTCTTTGAAGCAGCTGACCTTTTTCTTAAAAAGTCTCTTAAATAAATTAACGTCTTAATTAACTCTTCTAAATGTTTGGAGACTTGCCATGAAAGCTGAAACGAGAAAACTACTTTAACTCATTAGTGAAATATGTCCACTTCTATTTTTTCGATTTTTTTCAGATCAGAATTTGAATTCCTAGAATTCGATATTTCGGCATTAATGTCCTGAACCCGCTTTTGATCTCCAGCTATTTTATGCTACTTATATACGATATTTTCAGTCAAGCAAGTATGCACCATTTAAAATATATAAAACTAAGTGCAAATTTGTTTCCACGTCTCACAAAGTCAAGAACCCCAATTATCTCTTAATTGATTCTACCCATGAATTCAACAAAATAAACCTCTTAATTCGACTTTCTATATTCACATTCAACAAGTGAAGTGAGATTGGGAGGCTGCTTTATAATTCGAGTTCCCATTCAATTGTAGCTTAATTGATATTTTTGATATAATTGTGTTTTTTACAGAAAATTTTGTAGACGTTTCAGTCATCTTAAATTTGTGAAAACAGAAAATAATGCATCTACAATCAGAATACAAATAAGAGAAATTTTCATAGAGCACTATCTTTTAGTGGTAATTAGCTATCTATAGATACCATTTGTTATAATATGGATCGTAGATACTTTTTCTGTTGTTATAAGATGTATTAGATGTATTTAAACTATTGTATTCATGAATACAATAGCAAAAGTAAGCGTGAATCAGGGAAATCCAGCTAATCATTTGTTGTATTCGACTGTATTCATGGACTGGAACATGGTATTACAGTTGGACATATTATTGTATTCGAATGTATTCGATTATATTTACAGCGTGAAATAGGGGATTACACTATTTTTAAATGGAAAGTGAATCAATTAACATAATAAACCCCTAATATAACTCAACAAACTCAATTTAACACACAAAGTTTGTATTTTCAGTTATAAAAAAATTATCAACCAAAAAATACCCCAAAAATATAGCAATCTTCAGAGAAATTATATAATAGATTCTTAATACATAAATTATATTAATTAAAATATATATATAAATATATTCATGGCATATAGCGAGACAGTGAATGTAATGAAATACATAAAATACAACAGGATACATTGAAATACCGTAAAAAATAGTAAATACAATGAAATACATAGAATACAACGAGATACATTGAATTACAATGAAGAAAATAAAGGTAATGAATACAATGAAATACATAAAAATACGCGTGATAGGTTGAAAATATATTGAAATACATTAACAGAAAATCAAGTTACTCAGCCCCAAACTCCGTCGTCTTTGTTCAAGAACAACCCCTAATTTCTGGGAAATCCGCTGTCGAGCAAAAACTCTTGTGTTGTGCGTACCGATAGACAAAAGTAGTATATTGCTGAAAACAAATCCCGCAGTTGACATTTTCAAAATCATATTTGGTTTCTTCTTTCTCCAATATTAACATACCTTTTAACTTTTAAACACCAACAAAGAAGAACATAGAAGAAATAAGATAAGAAAAAGCGATGAAGAAGGAAGTGAAAGTAGTGTCTGTTTTGAACACAGATTTCAAGCAATAATCCGTTAACTTCGTAGTAGCAATAATTCGTAGTAGTTGTTTTGATATTGGAACAAAGTCTATCAATAGATTTCAATGCTGTTTCTAATTTTTTACACGATCATGATGATGATTAAGAAGAGGAAATTGAGGTTGTATTCACGGAGAAAGAGTGGCATTGAGAGAGAAGATAGAGAAAAATTTGAAAGAATGAGAGAGAAAAATAATACAAAGTATATTTTATGGCTTAAGGGTAGGAGATAATCATAAATAGATATTTGGCTATAAAAACCAAAAGGTAGTCATGAAATATAATTTTTTAAAATGGTATTTATTTAAAACAAATAAGGTATCAACATTTGCTATAGGAGATAACTAATCTAAACTACAATTTATCTACAAACTGTGTATATTGAATTTTAATATCCTAATTCCCATTCGATTGTAGTTTAATTGAGATTTTCGATATAATTGTATTTTTTGCAAAAGATTTGTTAAAGTTTAATCGTTTTTGATTTGTGAAAACAAAAAACAAAGCATCTACAATTAGAATACAATAATCTATAATTTATCTACAAAATATCTACAAATTGAGTACATTAAATTTTTATATTCCAATTCTCATTAAATTGTAGCATTAGGATTTTTGACATAATTACATTTTTTCAAATGATTTGTAGAAGTTTTAGTCATTTTTTATTTGTGAAACAGAAAATAAAGCAACTACAATCAAAATACAATTTATCTACAATTTCTATAATATGTCTTCTTCTTCTTGAGTTTCAATCTGAAATTCAGTTAAAAGCAAGTCTAATCTTCACCAAAACCCATCAAAATTGAGATATAAACTCCAAACCATATTCACGATTATTTTCAACAACACTCAATCCCAACAAATAATAATTTTTAAAAATCCAAATTTGAATTCAAAGCTTTCAAGCTTTTTAATGGCTGTCAATGGTGAAAAATATTTGGAAGAATATTTAATTCCATAATTATAGCACGCCTAAATAGAAATATCTGGAAGAATATTTAGTTTCAAATTTGTAGTGCGCTTAATTAGGAAGGAATCAGCTCCTAATAATTGGTATTTAATGAATAGTATATATTTTGTAAAATAACTGTGAACATTACCGATAAATATGAAACTATGTACATTTTTGGTAATAAGGTTTCACATATGTTACAGGAAGGAAAAAAGTCTCTAAAAAATGGTTTGGCCTTTTTATCCATTCAGTTGAACATGCCACTCTTACGGCTTAATGTACTATCTTCAGCAACATAGCAGCATGAGAAATTAACAAATAAATTTCTAGATTGCGACGAACCATCACTATATAATTAACATGAAAACGACATTATCCGCAACAGTATCACAATGATTAAACTAAAATATATATTGGAAATGTACTTTTTGTATAGAACAAACACAGATCAGTAAAGATGCTAAAGAGAGGCCAAATGTAACACTTGTTACAATCATAGAGGATTTGAGGAACTGTGCTTGAACATCTAATTTATAGTGCACAAGTAAGCAGGGATAAAGCAAAAACAGATCTTCAAAAACTAATAGTCTTGTTGCAGAAACAAGCATATACACTTCTCTCTGCTCCTCCAAGCATAAACGCAACAGGGTAGTTACCCCTTCCAGTTCATAAAAAACACTACCCCAACTCATTGTCAAAGACGTGGAATCCAAAAAAAAAAAAAACATAAAGAGAAGTAGAAAGTAGCTCAGTCGCATGGTTAGGTTACTTGCTTAGCATCCAGCTATTCAATATGCAAGTGGGTAAAACCTAGAAACATGTCCTCTTGAAAAGTAAACCAAATATAAACACCGAGGGGTGCTCCAAATTCAGACACAAATGGCTTCCAATCTGCTTGTATCAACTATAAATAATATAAAACAGAAACACAGCTCTTGCTGCCAACCAAAACTTTCTCAATATGTTATTAGCTAGACAGAAATAGACACCAAATATTTCGAAGTTATCGTGTAATATATGCGAAAGTTCATTTCAGACATTGTCTACTGGGGGTCCTTTTCACATCCTTAAGATCTTGGCCATAGTTGAGCCACACGATACTAAAAACCTTATTGACCACAGAAAAAGCCAGATCAAGCTTCCGACCAAGCCCATTTCAGTCTACACCTTTACCCAAACCACCTCTTCCTCAAAGGCACCCAAAATGAATAGAGTAATCCAAAGATCAAAACACGTTCCCTTACACGATCAAATCAAGGTACCTATTATGAATTGGGAACTAAAGCATTGATACCTAACAAAGAGGTTTGAGGTATAATTGTGTTATGATATTGCGGATGCCGATGAAAGATACCTCAGTAGTTTGTTTGATAAGCCATGAACTATCATGTAACTAGTTTATTTTGATGAGACACTTGATAAAACAATCCTTTCTTGATTGTGTTGTGGTGTAAAACTAGATCATTGGCATTAGAGAGATGCAAAGTGGAAGAGCAGCAATAAGTGTTCAGTCTTTTGACAAGGAGCGGAAACAGAGTGGACTGCTCTAGATGCCTAAATTACCTTTAAGGGGTCGTTTGATAGGATGTATAAGAATAGTGCGGAATAAGGTGTATTAGTAATGCAGGAAAGGATTAGTAATGCAAGGATTAGTTATGCAGATATTATTTCTTTTCTACTGTTTGGTGTGGTGTATTAAAATTATAATGCACTGCATAATTTTTAAGAAGAACAGTTGTTTACAAAAATACCCTCCATATTCTCTAGCTTTAAGGGACTTTAAGAGTAATTTTGTCTTTAACCATATTAATGCATGCATTAGTAACCTTGGTATTCCTAATGGCATTGTTACATTACTTATACATAGGATAATATCAAGTATGATGTATAACTAATACACAGGTTGAAAAATATTACCAAACAAGGTATTAGTAATGCATATAGCTAATGCTTGCATTATTTTTTTCTTATACCTCCTACCAAACCACCCCTAATTGTATTAGACACAGCACATATTCTACACCAACAGCCTAGAGAAAAAAGAGTATTCTGGAGTTCCCTTTAACTCCTTGTAAAGACACTGGGAGCAAACCTTTAAGTGAGTTGGAATCACAACTCTAGTGCATGGATCCCGTTGGTGGCTACTTTAGATACTTCCGACAAAGTCTTACCTACAGGGTACAGTACACCGACAAAGTCTTACCTACAGGCTACAGTACACAGATATAATTTTCCATAGTTCAGTATCACCTCTCAACTATCACTTTAACGCAAGGAGTTGTATATTGGACAAGAGTCCAAAGGCGGGTCCAAGATTTGAACTTTATGGGTTCAAGTTCGAAATTCTATCACCCCTCATTTTGATTTACTGAGGTTCAAATCAATTAGTTCTACTTAATTAATAAATTTGTCATCGCAAACACAAGGTCCGATGCAAAACCACATAGTTCGGATGAACCCATAGATTTAACAGTCTATATCTACCCCAGGACCAAACGTCACACTAAAAGAAAATAAAGATGTTCAATATCCAAATGCAAGAGGGAAAGCATCATACTCGTGATATTTGTTCATCGTGATACACTGTATATTACCCCATGAAGATGGAGGTCGAGCTAGTCCATGACACTATTACAGTTATTTAATAATACCTTCACATGATCCCCGACATTTCAATACTAATATGAACAACAAAGTCACAGCACAATTAAACGCATTTGCTCATCAAATTTCGAAGCATCAATAACAAATGCATTCACGTAATTACACACCTCTTATACTACTTCTTTAGCCGGAGCAGCAGCTTTCTTCAAGTCATCATCCACAACCTTTGTCGGAATCGCTACGTATCCCATCTTCTTAGGAATAACATCATCATCACTGTCATCCTCGGAATCCTCAAAATCAAAGCGATTGGGCCAGAAAAGGGACCAGATCAAGTACATCGTCGCAGCGGTCAATGCACCGCAGCCTACGCCAAAAAGCAAAGCTCCGACGACTCTCATGATATCCTTTGAATGATCACGAACGGAGCTCGTCATCGATGAGTAAAATTCCACCGGAATCATCATCGACGTCGAAGATCGACTCTCTTCTTCCACCTCTTCTACGGCGTCGTCCTGATCGTAAAAGATCGGGTCGGGTCCACGGATTAGCATCGGGTCGGATTTCCGGAAGAAAATTGAGGGTCTATTGAGTCCGAATTTTGAACTCCCGTCACGGAAACTGATGGAGCTGAAGGAGAAAGTTAGGAATCGGGGAGAAATAGAGGGGTTAGGGAGGAGGAAATTAGGGTTAGGGTTTTGAGAAGTGGTGGTTGTGGGGATGTGATAATAGGAAGTGGAAGTGATGAAGAATAGAGTTTTGCATGGTCTAGCGGCGGCGGAGATGGCGAGGAGAGAAAAAGCGAGAAGTAGAAGAGTGAAATTCGACGTCGCCATTGAGGCGTAGAGAGAAATGGGGGATCAGGAAATTAACAATGACGATTATGGCTTTAGATGAAAGAGGAGGAAATTATAAATTTTTGTTATTCTATAGATGATTGCATATAATTTGACCTTCAGTGATGCATATAGTCTGACCAATTTTTTAACAGATTTTTAAGTCCAATGTGTAAGTTACTAACAACTTCCAAATTATTACCAAAAGAATTTTCCAAGAAGACAAAGAGATCATGATAGTTTACATTTTATGTATATAACTAGTATATATACTTCGGGGCGATGCGCGAATTAATTTAATGAAAAAATAAATGGAGAGCAATAATAGAAAAAGATGTATATTGAAGTAAAAATTTACTGATCGTATTCAAAAGAATTAAACCAAAACACAAATAAATGAATTTCTTTCAATTGTTTCTAAAAGATTTTTACATGTCATTTGTTTGTATTCATCAATCAAATTACAGCTTGAATTGATAAACCCTCCATGATTTCATCGAATCTAATTTATTTTTTTGGTTTCTTGTCACAATCACAAACTCGATCGTAATGGCGCCCAGCACATTGCTAGACCAACCTGACCAATCACACACAATACCGAGCTACCAGTTCTCATCCTTTATTTCAAAATCATTAACATTGACAAACATAATACGAAGTTTAGCATAAGTTACGAAAATATCCCAATAACAGCATAACACCTCCCACATAATCTCGAGTTACAAGTCAAGAGCCTCTACCAAGGGATATAGCAATGATACTGTATACATAGTATATCTTACAAACGCGGAAAAATCTAAGAGTAAAGGAAAACAGGGAAAGTCGGGTCCTACGGACGCCAAGCAGCTACCTCGACAGTCTAAATATAAACTCTGAAACACCTGGAGAATCAGCCCTGCTAGGATATACCTCGATCTACACACAAGGTGCAGGGAGTAGAGTGAGTACTTTCTACTTAGCGGTAATAAGCATGTATAATGATATAAAAGGTAAGAATACCCAATAGTACCACGCACTAAAGCTATACAATATTTCATTTTATCCTTTTTAACAGTACAAGTCTCAGAGAAAGCAATAACAGCTAAAGCAGTACAACAAAAATGACTAAATGCAATGCAGATGCATGAACATGACCGTTACGGCGCGTAACCCTATCCATTTGGTACCCGCGCTCACTGTGGGGGTTCAGACTCCGGAGGGGCTCCTTATCACGACCCCAAACCCGATCGTGATGGCGCCCAATAGAATTGCTAGGCAAGCCCGACCATTTACTCAGTCAACCCGAGCGTGAAGCTCAAAATCAACTATTTGAATATTATTTAAATAGAATCATAATGAATAGCTACCCAAAGATGTGGGTTTCATGAATCTAGAGCCTTTAGCAATATAGAGTAATAAAATTCTAATAATACAAATGATCAAAAGTGCGGAAAATGACAAAGAAATAGGGAAGGAGTCGGGTCCTGCGGACGTCAGGCAGCTACCTCGACAACTCTAATAAAACTATAGATCAGCGACGAGCTCAGCTAAGCTCCCAAAATACCTGCATCTGTACACATGGTGCAGAGAGTAAAGTGAGTACTTCCAACTTAGCGGAAATAAAAGTAAATAATATTGAGAAGCAAAAACCACGTAAGAGTACTACCTCATGCTATAAAATACCGTACAACACATATTAGACAGCAATATTTTCCATGAAACCCCTTTATAAAACATCTAGCTCAGTTTGAAAACCCCGTTTGAAAACATCTCTTTCTTTCCTTTTTAACAGTTAAGCATGTGACAACAACATCAAGTATCCCAAGTCTGCACACAAATTAGCCCTTCGAGCTCAACACTCATTTAACAATTTACACCAGAGTGTCTGGTCAACAAGGCAAGTAATACATGCATGCCAATAATATATATGAGTGCTAAATATCATGTCACGTAGTACAAACAACAACCAATGCATGAATGCAATGCAATGCACATGACCACTAAGGCATGTGCCCCGATCCATCTGGGCGCCTGACGCTCACTGTAGGGGTTCAGACTCCGGAGGGGCTCCTACAACCCAAGCGCAATATCAATATCACTCCCGATGCGGCGTGCAACCCGATCCATGCATAGTCATGAATGCACATAAGCCCCTTGGGCACTAGTCACAAGCAATTATCTGGAAAATATCAGTAAAATATCAATTAAGTTTTTAAATCTTGGAAAGATGGCTGAGTTTGTAAAATAATATTTTTAAACCTTGGTTCGAGAGATAAGCATACTCAGTAATGCAAAAACAGTGACTTAATCCCTAAAGGATTCTAATATTCGGCACGAAGCCCAAAACATGACCTTCAGTCCAAATCATGATAGTTAACACCTTCAACATATATCAATTTAATCAAACAATTTAGTAATGATTTTATTAAGAGGGACAGACCAATTCACGATCCCCAATGGTGCTCTACCCAACGCCCATTATCCGGCGTGCAATTCACCTTAATATAGCACTATAATGTTCAAGGCCGGGGTTTCAAACCCACAGGACATCATTTACAAATATTACCCAACTCGAACCTGCGAGAGTTCTAGCATGTGACGCCTTTGACCCTCAAATTAGCCTCCGCGCGCGTCCAATCTATCCAAAATCATAAGGAATAAATCATAATATGTTAATGGGATATAACCCAATCGAAAGAACTCGAAAAATACACAAAAATACGAAATTGGAAAAACCTGAGCATCGGGCCCACGTCCTAAAAATTTTGAAATTCACATTTTCAGAATCCTCGTCTTGCCACGAGTCTGTACATACCAAGAACTCGCAATTCCGATATCGTTTGGTTCTTCAAATCATCATTTTAAGATTTTTGCTCAAAGCCCTAATTTCTTGATTTTTAGCCATAAATTTATGAATTCCATGGATGATTCTTGTATAAAATCATGTAATTAACTCATAAAACTTACCTCCAATGATTCTCATTCGATACCCATTCAATTCCCATCCAAAAGCTCTCAAGAATGACCAAAAAATGGTAGGAAAATAGGTTATT